>OY754308.1:78435582-78604282 GCA_963573325.1 Astragalus glycyphyllos | reverse complement strand
TTTTGCAAACTACCACCAAAATTATTATAGGATATACCAAGGGTAGACAACTTACTACAGTTTGTCAATGATTTTACAAACTCTAGATCTTTAATTGAATTGTCACCTAGATTGCTGATGTACAAATTTAGCCAATAGAGATCTTGTAGCTTTCCTAGCCTTGGAACTTGTCCCACAAAACGGTTTTGACTGATATCAAATAAAGTCAATGTAGAAGCATTTGCAACAGAATTGGGAATTGGACCTATGATTTGATTCCCACTAACTGCAAAATATTGGATGTTGGGGAGGGTGTGGAACATGTTTGTTGGAAGTGAGCCATCAAAGCGATTTGCTGCAACTGAGATCACAGTAAGAGATGAGATATTGTATAGACAAGATGGAAATGTACGTACCTGAGAATTTGTTGGCAACTAATGATATTATTGTCAAGTTTTTGAGGTTACATACTTCTTGTGGAATATCTCCCTCTAACTTGTTATAACCAATCTTAAGAGAAGCTAAGGATGAAAGATTTCCCATGGATTGTGGGAGTTCTCCAGTTAAATTGTTTCCCACAATCCTCAATGTCTGGAGCTTCTTAAGAAAGCCAATTCCCATTGGTATTTTACCAATGAGAAAATTTCCACTTAAGTCTAGGTCTTTGAGATTAGAGCAACTTGTCAAATTATTAGGAATCTCCCCTATCAAGGAGTTATTGGTGAGCAAGAGTTGCTGCAATTGTGACAACCTACCCAATTCATGTGGGATATTTCCAGAGAAGCTGTTGGCTCCGAGGTCGAGGCTTTTAAGAAAAGAGAGATTGCCAACATGAGGAGATAAGGATCCATGCAAGTCATATCTTGATAAGTTCAAGTTTGTAACTCTTTGGTGCACGGGGCTGCATGTGATTCCTTGCCAGTTGCAGAAGTGGGTAGAACCATTCCATGATGCCAAGATTTCAAATGGGTCGTTGGATATTGATTCTTTGAATTTGAGCAAAGCCAAATGGTCTGTCTGGTTTCCAAATGTAGTGGCTGTTGTGTTTGGACAAAGTTTGAAAAGAAAGAGAAGAAATATTAGCCAAAATGAAAATGCAGGAAACATGATGAGAGGTAAAAGCTTCATTTAACAAGAAATGTAAGATATATTGTGGAAGTTGAACATTTAAGTTAGATATATATAGCTTTATTGAGTTCCCATAAATCTTTTATTATAGCTTTATAGTGTGTGTGTGTATATATATATATATATATATATATATATATATATATATATATATATATATATATATATAGACTTACGGTAGTATGCATGTGTATACATGTGGGCTTAATGCATGGTGAATTATGTTATTGGTTTGACACTGTAATTCAATTTCAACGGAACATAAAATAATTTCCCTTTCGCGGAGTCAATGGTTTCTGCATTTCCATCACCCTATGGGCTGATGGGGGAAAAAAGTAATCCCATGCACTTTCATTTATTTTTTAACACCATCCCATGCAATTTCTAGGAAGGGCACATATCTCCACTATAAGTGTGTGTTTGGTTGTGCGGTGACGAGAATTGATTTTGCAGAATTGATTTTAGTTAAAAGTGAGTTGAATGTGACGTGATTTTTGTTTGTATACTTTTAATGAAAAAGTGATTTTGGTTGATCCTTATTGTTTGGATAGAGTATATTAGAATTGCTTCTAGGTGTGAAATTACCAAAACGAATCTTAACTTAAAATTTAATAAAATAGACAAAAAAATTACTAAGCAAATATTTTGTTTACTTTTTTAGTTTAAGTTACCAAAATTAATTTTTATTTATTTATTTTTCCATGTTAGTTATTTATATATATTTTTTATGTGAATTCTTAAAACAACAGATAAAATGTTTTATAAAAAAATCAGATAAAAGTAAAGTTACGGTAATAGTAAGTATTAACAAAAACAGATGAGAAATTAAAGTAAAGTTACTGTAACATAACAGTATTAACAAACAAACAAACAAAAAAGTAAGTGAAGCCCAATCCACCAAATTGGCCCAATCCCATGTCACTCATCCCTAACCTAGATGTCTTTTACAGTAGCGGTGCGCCTTTGTAATGGAAGGAAAGGAGCAAGAAAAAACTGTGAAATTATTGAAGGGTAAAGATGAGAAATCAGTTAAAAAACAACACTGTTATTTTGGAAAATCGATTTTAGCTACCGTAGAAGCTCCAATTTGTAGCTTCAGCCAAAATCAATTCCAGGTAACAAAATCGATTTTTCTGGAAATCACCCAAACATCATTTTGAAGCTTAAAACCACGAAAGGTAATGGTAAAAGCACTTCTGGACCTTCCACCGCCAATTCAAACATACACTAAGTATGGGTTTGGATAAAGCAATTGAAAATTTGAAAATTCTAGGGAATTTAAAATTTAGGCAATTCAAATGCAACAATTAAAATCGTTTCATTTTCAAAGCTACTTGTTTGGATGGGATAATTAAAATTCTTCATTCTTAAAATTCCTTGTTTGGATAGAGCAATTAAAATTCTTCATTTTTTTTATATTTTTAAAATTCTTCACTAAACAGAGAGTCGAATGACATGTGAGTTCAACGACCAACGGGACGACCCATTGAAAGTGGATCAGTCCCGACCTACTGAGTTACAGGTGGCAAACGAGGCTACCCCCTCTCCCCCTCTCTCTCCCCAACTCAAAATTTCATCTTAATTTCTCATCAGCAAGACAATGGATATGCGATGGTTCTGCAGTCGGATTTTGCTTAACTTAGCTAGAGATCACTTGTAGCTAACAGAAACAATGAAATGGAAGGACTATAGCCATTCATGGGGAATTAAGCACTCCTGGTTCGAATCATTTTGGTCTCTCCTCTTCCTCTTAATTCCACTTTCATTTTTCATATTTTTTAATCTTTTGAAGAGAGTGCAACCATGCATGTATATGCAGTTTGTTCATTCAGATTTATTGTTGTACCTGTACTATCAGACTTCAACTTGATTCGCAGATGAGTGAACAAATGGCTTGATCCGAATAATTTTTGGGTTGAGAGCGTGTTACTAAACTTATTATATATACTTTGAGATAAGTTTGAGAATGTAAACTTATCTAATATCTATTGCGTTTATGTTTCAAGTTTAAAGTTTTGCACCTACCCTTTAATTCTTTTAACTTTAACATTTAAATAGAGATTGAACTCCCAATCTAGTTCCTGAATTTACATTCTCACTTCTACTTAATCCTAAAGTATATAAGAATAATAAGTAGTTCCTAAAGTTTGTGAAATCTGTCAAATTAGTTTCTAAAATTTTAAGAACTTTGTCTAGTTTAACTTTTTAAGGGACTGCGTATAAAACTTTAGGTAATTATAATTTGACTGATGTCATAAAATTTAAGAATTACTTATTTAAGAATTTGACTGTTGCACAAATTTTTTTACGACTTCAACTGATAACAAGTTGACATGTCATAAAAATAGTTTGGCTCTATCTCAACTACTTTATAGGGGAAAAAAGAAATTATAACAATTATGTGCACCAATTAAACACTTAAAAATGATCAATAAAAGAGTCATAAAAGAGGTCTTAATTTTTTTTTCGACAAAAAAAGAGGTCTTAATTAAAAGAGTATAACGTAGATACGATAATATTATTAGGATGCGTTTGATTTGTTAAAAAACAAAGGATCGGACTGGACAACTCTAGTTGTATCTGGTTTGATTTGAAAAACTTTCCATGGTACAGTACTTTGGGCTGTAATCACAAGCCCTTCTGTGCGAGCCCAATAATAAGGAGTAAGTAGGCATAACTGGCCAGAACAAAAAAAATTGTATTTTATATAGGATTTTGCGGTTTGGTTTGCTTTCTGTAATTAGAACCGTGAACCGAACCGTGCCGTTCACTAATAAAAAAACCAAACAAAACTATCAAAAAGCGGTTTCTTGCGATTTTCAGTTTGGGTTGGTCACTACAAAAAAATCAGGGATTAGCGAGGGAAATTTTCCTCGCAAACTGACCAAAATCCCTCGCTAATGGTCATTTGCGAGGGAATTAGCGAGGGACCAGTTACCTCGCTAATACCTTCCTCGCTAATGCAATTAGCGAGGGACATTTCCCTCGCTAATTCCCTCGCTAATGTTGCCGCAAAATTTGTACAAATTTTCAAATTCTGACTGACACGTGTCTTAATTTGAATGGTTTGTTTTTTATATTTATTATTATATTATTTTTTTAAATCAGTTTTTTATTATATTATTAATGAAAATTATATTATATTATTAATTTTGTGGTTGTTGTTGTTGTGGTGGTGGTGGTGGTGGTGGTGGTGGTGGTGGTGAAAGGTGGAGAGAAAGAGGAAAGAAATTCGTAGGTGGTGGTGGTGGTGGTGGTGTCGTGGGCGGTGGTGGTGTCGTGGGTGGTGGTGGTGTGGTGGTGGTGGAAGAAGGTGGAGAGAAGAAGAGTGAAAGTGGAAATTGTGTAAGAGAGAGAAAGATAGAGAGAGAGAGAAGAGAGGAAGAGGAAAGAAGGTGGTGGTGGTGGTGGTGGTGGAAGAAGGTGGAGAGAAGAAGAGTGAAAGTGGAAATTGTGTAAGAGAGAGAAAGATAGAGAGAGAGAAGAGAGGAAGAGGAAAGAAGGTGGTGGTGGTGGTGTCGTGGGTGGTGGTTGTTGTGTGGTGGTGGTTGTTGTGTGGTGTTTGTTGTGTGGTGGTGGTTGTTGTTGTGTGGTGGTGGGTTAGGGTTTATAGGTGAGAGAGAGAGAGAGAGTAGAGGAAGAGGAAGGGAAGGGTGAAGAGGAGAGAAGAAGAGTGAGGGTGGTTGGTTGGTTGTGTGGTGGTGGTGGTGGTGGTGGTGGTGGAGAGTAGAGGAAGGGAAGAGGAAGGGTGAAGAGGAGAGAAGAAGAGTGAGAAAGAAGAGTGAGTGAGTGACGGATTTAAGTAAAAAAAATTAAAAAAATTTGCGATGGAACTATTTTCCGTCGCTAAAAACCACTTTAATTTGCGAGGGAACTATTTTCCGTCGCTAATTTTCTTGATTCGCGTGTCAAATTCTGAATTTTCCCACCAAACAATTAGCGAGGGAAATTTCCCTCGCTAATGCCAACATTTCCGTCGCTAATGGATGACATTCAAATTCCGTCGCTAATTTTTTTATTTCCGTAGCTAAATCTGGTTTTTGCGAGGGACTGTTTTTCCCTCGCTAATCTCCCTCGCTAATAACAGATTTTCTTGTAGTGGGTTCGGTTTTCGATTTTCAATTGGTTTGGTTCAGTTTTGAACACTCCTCTCTCTCTCTCTCTCTCTCTCTCTCTCTCTCTCTCTCTCTCTCTCTCTCTCTCTCTCTCTCTCTCTCTCTCTCTCTCTCTCTCTCTCTCTCTCTCTCTCTCTCTCTCTCTCTCTCTCTCTCTCTCTCTCCCTCCCTCCCTCCCTCCCTCCCTCCTATCTTTTCTCTCATATTATCTTCACTATAATTTTTTAATTATATTAAATACATGTTATATATATCGTGAACACCCCATACCAATTGAGTTTTGATGGGTATGATACACATCATTCAATCACTCAATGATGTCTATTTTTTCTATTTAAATATTTTAAAATTAAATTATATTTTGAACTAATTTTGTCTAAAAAAACCCCACCAAAGTGTATAACAGAATATGCCTATGTATAATTATTATAAACCTCATAATATAACTATAGTAAATTTTACGTTTTTGCTCATCAAAGAGAGTATTCGGTGTCAATGTAGTACTTATGTGTTTGGGAATCAAACGTATAGTGTTTGGATAGGATATTTTTAGGGGGTAATGTAATTTTTGAGGGGAATTGAATTAGTTTAAAATATGTTTTTAGTCCCTACAAAATTTCACTATTTTGTTTTTAGTCTCTATAAAAAATTTCGTCAACTTTTAGTCCCTATAAAATTTCACAATTTTGTTTTAAGTCCCTATAAAATTTCACAATTTGGTTTTAAGTCCCTATAAAATGTAAACTCGTGTATACCTTTAGAATTTTTGAATGATATTTTGCATACACGTTAATGATATTAAAAATATCTCCCTCACAAAAAATAAACTCAAAATTTGATTTCTAGGTTAGTATTTCCTTTAATTTGTTTATCGAATCTTTTACACTTAAAAAATTTAGATTTAATTTATGCATTGTTAAAAAATTCAAAGTTTTTCTGGAAGAGATGTTTATAATGTCCTCAACATGTATGCAAAACATCACTCAAAAATTCAATGGATATACACTAGTTGGCATTTATAGGGCTAAAAACGAAATTTTGAAATTTTATAGGGACTAAAAGTCGATGAAAAATTTTATAGGGACTAAAAACAAAATAGTGAAATTTTGTAGGGACTAAAAACATATTTAACCCTTAAAATTTTGAAATAAATTGTTTCCATTCCCCTCAAAAATTACATTTCCCCCTAAAAATATTCCTTCCAAACATAGGGTTAGGTTTCATTTTACCCGGTGCAATCGAGCCATTGGGAGATTGAGGGATATGGGTTTCAGCGTGGATATAGTTTCTAGCGGATTCCGTTCAGTCCATTGAAATTGAAACTTGACGAAATTGATGAATCTTTGAGTCTATTATCATCGTTGGAATATAGAAATGGGTTTGCGAAGGTTTGGGCGTCCAAAGAACAATGTCGAATCAAGCTCAAATCTTTACGTAGCCAATTGTGGACCAGCGGTGGGGCTTTCATATGAAGATATTGCTTCTGTGTTCTGCAAATTTGGGGATCTCAATGGAGTTTATGCAGCAGATGAAAGTGGCACACGTGTTATTGTATCTTATTCTGAAGTCTGTTCTGCACAATCTGCTTTAGATGCATTACATGGACGACCATGTCCTCAACTTGGTGATCGATCTTTGCATATTCGTTATTCAGTGATTCAGCCAAATCCACAGGTATTTGTGCAACCATTCATTGATTGGAGTTACAATTTTCATTCATGTTTATGTTTGTTTATTCATGAATTTTCAGGATCAAGTCAAGGATTTGGTTCATGTATCTGTTTCAGACTCAGAGTTGAACATTCCAGGAATTTATCTAGTGCATGATTTTGTTAGTGCTAAAGAAGAAGAGGTTTACCACTCTTTTCCTTCTACATCAATGCTACATTGTTTTTCTTTTGCTTACCATAGTTTTATTTTGCTTGCATTTCTTTGTTTTATTTAAAATTGTTTGCTTTTTCCATCTTCTCAGGAATTGCTCCAAGCTGTTGACTCTAGGCCTTGGAATTGTCTTGCCAAAAGAAGGGTTCAACACTATGGTTATGAGTTTTGTTATGATGTGAGTTCAACTTTCAAGTACTATTTGGGTTTTTCCTGTTATTTTGTAGCCCTGTAGGTCCTTCCTTTCTGTTGTAGTTGAATTAGTGGGGTATCCAACCTTTTTCCAGTCAACAACTAAATAATTCTTTGAAGATAATTGATATGATCTTATTCTGAACTAATTGGAAATCTGTGTTTTTTATGACAAATAGGTTGCTGAGTAATGTGAGAATATCGATTAATTCAAACTCTCGTTTCTACTTTGTTTGTTTGAGCAGATTAGGAATGTTAATACAAAGCGATGTTTAGGGGAACTTCCTTCATTTGTTTCTCCAATACTTGAAAGAATTTCTTCATGTCCCACTTTCAAGAATGCTGATAGTATAGTTTTGGATCAACTTACGGTATGCTAACTTACAAACTGTACTCAATGTTGATGAATTTTCAATGTGTGATAATATGCTGTTATTTTTGTTTGTCCATTCATGAGAAAAAAAAATTAGTGTTAGTATATTAATACTTGAACTCCATCGGATGCTTTCAGATGTAAACATTGTTTTTATGGTTAGAAGATATTCTAAGTTTGAATGTTTCCATATTGCAGGTAAATGAGTACCCACCTGGGGTGGGCTTGTCCCCTCATATAGACACCCACTCTGCATTTGAAGATTTAATTTTCAGTCTTTCATTATCAGGGCCTTGTATAATGGAGTTCAGACGATATGAAAATGGTGATAGGTTTCCTAGAATTGCCTCAAGTGCTGTGACAAAAGTAGAAGGTCCAGAAGATGATTCAAATTTTATTAGGAAGGCTATCTATCTCCCCCCTAGATCTTTGCTGCTCTTATCCGGCGAAGCACGATATGCATGGCATCATTACATTCCACACCACAAGGTCTAATGTTTTAGAAATGATTATATATTATATTTTTTCTCCCTTTACACGCTGAAACATTTAATAATCCTGTTTTTGCTTCCTTGGTCTGAAAGTGGTTTGTAGGCATTTTAATATTTCATCCAAGAAAAATGATGCTGAGCATATCTTAAAATCGTGAGGGTACCGGAGAAACACCTTGTTTGAGAGCTGTGGTCATGATATGAAAGTTTTTTTTATGTGCTTTATTTTGTTATGGAACAACTTGTGTTTCCTTATCCTGCTTTTCACATTAAGTACTTCATGTATTCAGTAAGGGGATATTAAATTTTAAACATGGTCTTTTGTTGTTGTAACATTACTCAAACTAAGATGTTGTCTACAGCATTTCATTCTATCAGCTTATATAGCTCTCATCATTTGTTCTGTGACTGATAGGGAATTTTGTTGTCCAAATCTTTATCATTTTCATTAGAAATCGCATATATTCAATTATTAGCAGAAAACTCGTTATCAATCCTACTTTCTGTGCCTAAATATATGTGCTCCTGGAACAGATAGACAAAGTGAATGATAGAGTCGTCAGAAGGGCTTCAAGAAGAGTATCTTTTACATTTCGTAAGGTGTGCTAATGTCATGCTTATTTTTCTTTGATCTGCCTTCATCCGTATTTTTCCCCTTAAAAATTAAATTTGATATCGGCAAGTGAATTTGTCCCATCAGTTGAGCTCCCTTTTCAGTTATTTTGAGTGGCTGCCACATCTGCTGTCATGGCTTATGAAATTCATATGATGTGTTTTTCAGTCTTTTTTCGTTTCGTTTCGTTTCTTGTCAGTTCTAGTTAGTATGATTGGTTGATATAGCCTACTAACACCTTGAGAACCATTTGTATGCTTGTGCTTCAGCATTAGTGTTTATTTTGAACCAACATCACGAGAAACTTAAGTTTTTGAGTGAAGGCACATGAATGGTTTATTGGTCTAACATATCCCCTCAAGCAAGAGTACTTTGTGCTGGAAGTATAGACAATGCCCTAGCTCACTTACATTTTGAACAGGAGTCGGACGGTTGATTGATACAATTGAAACCTAAAGTAAACTATAGATAGAGTATATTACTCAGTTCCGTTTACCTTCAACGTTTTGTTAGTAGAATGGGAGTGGAAGTAGCAAGGATTAAACTCTAAACTTAAGTCATAGAGGCTATGATACTATTTTGAGGAAATGAAAAGAGAGGCACATGTTGAGAAACAAGCATTTATACAAAAAAAAAAATATAATAAATGCTAAGATACAACTTTCCTAATTAGCTAGACTTTTGCACAATAATATGAATTTATGATAGTAGTAAAAGTAAGAGAAACTATGTTAGTGCCTTCAACCCTTTGCTTACCATAATTAATAACTAATTGTTTGTGTGGTGATTATTCTTCCCTGTGCAAAAGTTCTCATGTTAAAAATAACTTGATTGTGTATACCAGGTTAGAGCAGGATTGTGCAAATGTGACTTTCCTCAGTATTGCGACTCTCAAAGATGAGGTTTAACCGAAATGGAAAGAAGGATTATGATGTAATGCATCAACCATCTCTATCATTGAGAGTTGCAATGAATATAATCCGAGGTATGTTGCATTGGTTTGTTGTTTCTTGATAATACAAAATCCATATATATATAGCTGAGAATTGGATTAGAAATCTTTGTATTGAGAGTTATCAATTTTATGGTGGCTTTTATCCTTCTAAAGCCAATCAAATAACCCATCCACTACAATATCTTCATTTAGTTCTGTACCAATACCAGCTCTGGCCTGTTAATAATGGGCATACATTATAATATTACACTCACTTTGTACATTAAATTTTGTTAGAATTTCTTGTGTTCATTACATAGGTGATTGATCGTCCTGCTGAAAAATTGGTTTTACTCGAACAACCATGCAAGCATAACAACAAACAAAGGAAGTCTATTATTTGATGAGCTCTCATGTTCTGGTGGGAATACCAAGATTCATGAGCTAGTTTTGTGCGAAAATTCTTGGTTAAAATTTCATATTTTTATTACACAAATCTCCATATTGATCCGGACTCTGATAATCTTGTTAGTTTCTAGGTCTAGCGTTGCATGGCTTCGGTTACAAATATATTATCTTTGAAGTATATTTAAGTTTGCATATTCAATTTAGGTAAATTTTTGTAATTGAGTTTTCTCTTGCATTTATTTTGCGGGAAGCTTATGTGCAACATGCAGATGGTGTATCATTCTAACCTAATTTGCAATTTTTTTTTTACCAAGATGTATGAATGTAGACTCCATGGAATCAAACAGTAATTTTTTTTGTTTAACTTGTGCGAAATTGAATATCGAGGATATTCGCACAGCAGTTTCCCCTTGTTAGGGAACATCATCGTAAGATTGCCTTTCCTTGAAGGTTTTCTCTTTTGATAATATTCGATTGCCAGGTTTCACTTGGGGATTCCTTTAGCAAGCATTTGAACCTTCTTTGTGGCATCATTTGCTGATACTAGGCATTTGGCGATAATTCAAGTTCCACAATTTTAAAACAACGAAATCTTTGAATAGCAGCACCTCGAGCTTAGAGGACGCCAGGACGGGACTAATATATTCTGAATATTAGTTCTGGTGGGATTCAGCAGGTACGGGTGAGTAAAATTGATTGGGGTAAGTGAATTTTTTTGAACTCACTAATAAAATATCAATTTTTTAACATAATAATTTTATCAAAATCGAAAACAAACTAACCCCTAATATGGTACGGCGCTGGGTGGGAATAAAATAGCCATATCTGAAAACATAGGAATATTATTATACATAAATACATAGCTCACATTGTTACAAATGGAATTGCACTGCCATAGGTTAAGACAACTAGCTATTTTCAAGCATGTCCCTATATGCAGCCACAACAGGGTAATTACATTCCCACAAAATGGCCTAGTTAAAAAAGTAAAACTGGTAACCATTACAGATCTCCGGACATCTCACCTGCAAGGATAACAAGCTAAACTAAAAATTAAATGGAAATTAATCAACTTACTATAGGATAAACATCCACTACCAAATTTACTAAAATACTTATAACTAAAAAATCTATCACATGTTTTGAGGGGTAACATAGTAATTGACTAGCAAATTGAGATATTTGAAAACTTAAAAGATACTTTTGGAAAAGTAAGTAAAAAGTAACTTTTTGAAAACATAAAAGTGACCTAGAGAGAGATAAAGGAATCAGGAAAAGAGAAGAAAAAAACAGAGAAATGCATGTGAGAAAGGGGGAAAATTGGCACAAAATATAAAAATAAAAATATCTGATAAAACTACTATCTATCTACAATTATCTACTAAATTAAACCAATTTAACCACTAGGAAAATTTTCAAAATAACTTTTTGATCTCTTAGTTAAAAATGAGAAGATTTAATGACTATCGAAACTACTGAAACATTAAAAAACACAGGATAAATATTTGTCAATGATAATTATAACATTTAAGGACTTGGAACAAAATATAAAAACTACTATAAATCTAATATCTACCTCTTAACCACTTGCAAAAAATTTCAAACTAACTTTTTAGTCTCTTAGACTTGATGACTATTCAATCTAATATACTATTATCTACTAATCTAATTTTTAGTCTTTTAGAAAAAAAAAAAACGAGAAAACTAAGTGACTATTCAAACTACTGATAAATATTAAAAAAGTACGTGACTTTTATTTGTCACAAGTACTTAAAAAAGGACAAATAACTATCACTGATATATAAAAAAAATGCGGGACAAATATTTGTGGTTAATAATTATAATTTTAAAAAACTACTATAAATTTACTATCTCTATTATACAATCTACATAAAAATACGGGACAAATATTTGTCATTAAAATTTATAATTTTTAAAAACTACTATAAATCTACTATCTATCTTTTACTATCTACTATAATCTACTAATGTATTACACGGGATAAATATTTGTCATTGATAATTATCATTTTTGAAGATTGCTATAAATCTACTATCTAATAAAACAAGAAGACTTAATGACTATTTAAGTTATTGATTAATATTTATAAACAAAATGTGACAAATATTTGTGATACCTAAAATGAGAACACAGGATACATATTTGTCATTGATAATTATTATTTTTTAAGACTACTATAAATCTACTAACTATCTTTTGCTATCTATTATAATCTACTAAAACTAATCAATTGAAACTATGAGACAAATAATTGTCACTTATACATAAAAAAGTACGGAAAAACATAAATATAATTTACTGTACAAATTTAAAACGGGACAAAATTTGAGCCAAATAATTTTTATTATTTTACGTTTGTGTCTTGACGGAGAATAATATAATGGTTTCCACCGAGTTTGTCGATATAACGGGACAAATAGTTTCTCACATATTTGTTTTTATATGTATATCTATTCTTTTTGAATTCCGACGGGAGACCTTATATATTGTTGTACGAAAAATGATATATTTGGGCTAATCAATTTCTAACTTTGTCAATTTATATAAAGAGCACGACGATACCTGTGCGTATGCACGGGTATTACCGCTAGTTGCTAGAAAAAGAAACAGCAAAACTTGACAACAGTATGTCTATCAAGATCATCATCATATCCCCGCTTGAAAAATATGTAGTTTCAATAATATACTCCATCCGTCACAATACGTAGGCAGTTCTGTAATTCACTAATCCTAATTTATAAGACCTCTTTGAAATTGACTCTTGCATTCATTTTTCTACCACAATACCCTTTATTTAATTTTCAACTTTTTGTCAATAAATAATGAGGTGATTTACCAAGATAAACTCTTCCATAGAAAGATGAATAGCCAATAAATTCAAGGGTAGTTTGGGAAAAACAATACATACTGTAAACAAATTTAACACTTCTAGGTAAGTTAACCAACTTTATTGGTAGGAGTGAATTAGTTAAAATGTTTCTACAGTTTGGGACGGAGGGGTTAGTTAAGAAACCAAAGCAAGAAAACTATTTCTTCGGACAGCGTATTGAAAAACTGCTTCTGGTATGCATCAAAAAAGAAAAAGTGCTTCCGGTATAATATTTTGCTATGATGTGTCTCTCAAACTCGGGGATTTATTTTTTGACTCAAATTCAGGGATATTCTAGCACAAAACCATAAGAAATGAGGGCTCGATAATGAAAGTTGGGCAATGATGCACCACCAAAAGCAAATAAGAAAAAAAAAAGTGGGTCAATGACCATGAACAATACTACCATATTTTTGAGAATAACCACCTAAAACGAATATTTGTAAAATAGATCAAAGAAATATCTAAGAATCCTTACCATGCATGCATTTGACGAAGAAATCCAATTCCGACAGGCAAACATTTCCTTGAAGCAAAGATGGTTGCTGATAAACAAAAAACGAGAAGTGTCTACGATCAGGATCATTTCTGGGCTTTGCCATCTCAACCAATCTCTTGTACCCTTCTCTGTCATAGCAAAAAAGTGCATTCTCTCCAGCAGTGATCAACCCCCGTTCCCAAGCTGAGTTTAGTACCTGTCAAAACTTAAAAGATTCGATCAGCATTCGTGACAAATGGATGAAAAGGACCCATGACCCTAAGTTGATCAAACTAATTTATTCAAACTATTTAAAGAAGCACCACTCCTGCCTTCACCAAAGACACTTCAAAGCTGAATTAAGGTGGGAAAACTTATCAGAAATATCTGAGTGGAGGTTAAAGGTGCAGGAACTAAAATTACCTGCCAACTCAATCCCTCTGGATCAACCAATGATTCATTGGCTTCCTGGCTGGAAAGATGAAATCCTAAGCAGACAAATTTCATGGTGACAGCATGTTTTCTCAGAACCTCAAACACAGGAGAATATCCATCCTGATTAGTGGGATTGTAGTATCCTGCAGTCAACTCTGCTGCATGGCTAGGAGTCTTATACCACCAATGCACCGCAGGAACCTGCACACATCATCCTTTCAGCTATGTTTATCCATTAACTTATAGAAAAATGTGCAATTTCACTTTGTATGTTTTTACTTTCAAGGGAAGGATATGATTTTTATTAAGAGATTAAGAGATGCAGTGAACCCTGCTTCCTAATGTTAAAAGTCGGTGGCACTAAACATCTCAACATAAAACTAAATATTCAAGTCCTGATTTCTGATCTCATACGTGTGCACACAGACCCCAAACAAATATTATAGAAAATATTTTCTACTGAATAAAACAATAATCAGAAATAAATTGTTACCGACTATGGTGCCAGTTAGAGGATTACCACATTAACATATTAAAATGGAATTGACAGAATCTAGCTTAATTCAACTCTGTAACCAAGGAGAACCTTAGTGCAACGGTTGTAGTTACTACCATGTGACTAAGGGATCACAGCTTTGAGTCATAATGTGAGATCAGCCTCTTGCAAATGCAAGGTAAAGCTGTGTCCAAAAATTCCGTAAAGGATCCAACCCTTCCCTAAAGCAGAAGCTTTGTAGCGCTAATTTTTTCAACTAAACAAAAATTACATTCTTAAATATTTCATCCCAAGTCTAAGTTTCGTTTAGTGGTAAAAGCAGGGAAATTTTCAAGGGAGTGAAACTCTCTAAAAAATGAATGTTTGGCACAAAAGTAGAGAAGATAGTAAAATTTATAGAGTAAGGTCCCTAACTTTAGAGATTAAATTTTACCCCACATGAGCAGAACAGAACAGACCAAAAATTTAGTCGCACAAACTACAAGATGAAACCACTATAGAAAAACTGATATACCGAAAACACTACCTTAACAATTATTTTTGTTTCCTCAAAAGCAAGGCTTGCAAGAGACAAAACATTATCTGCGTGGTCTATTAATGTCTGGGAGTACCAATGTAAGAAGAAGCGTCCATAATAGTTGTCATAATCACCACGCTCACAAAAGAATCCAGTCTCATGTGGCATAGAGTTGTAGTGTCCAGCATTGTCAGGTCCTCGAGCCCAGACTGAGTGACCCCGTAATTTGGCTGCTCTGCGTAGACTATGTAGTAGGTATTTATCATAGCACTGCTCGTAGATAATAGGATAGAAAACCAGACTTCGTTATTAGCATATAAAATATATTAGGGCATGCATTATTTATGATACAGAATAATGCAACTGTTTTGAAATGCGAACACAAAATGAGGTACCTGAAACTCACCAATACCAGGATACCTCCATCCCATTCTTTCTGAAAAAGAAGGGTATTTCAGCTCCCCAGATGCTCCAAGTCCAATTTCTACAGCAGAAATCAGACCTTCGGCAAACAAGTCATCAAACTCTGTTCGAAAACTTCTCATCATATCAAAATAGACCTGTATATATATATTGGAGAGGGCTAATCAGTAACAAACACACAACAAAAAAGAACATGTGATTTTCAATTGAGGAACATCTCAAAGTAAATAATCTATGAAACACAGCCTCCTATAACCAATTTCACACATACAAGAAAGGAATGTTTTTCCCCTTATTTTTCTTTTCTGGTGAAATGCACAACTACACTGAAAATTGGTATGTAAGTGTAAATAACAGATATTTGACAATATAAGGTGAACCCAAATTGTTGAATCAAGGAGAGCAAAAGAACTCTTAGACATTTTATACCTCAATTCCAGTTCTTCCATTCAAAACTCGCTCTTTGTCAATTCCCCAAGATAAGCATTCAGTATTCCTCCGTCCTTCACGATCTGTGAAAAATATATCCTGGTTGCTTTTTCCAATATCCAGAACCCATTGTGGGAGGGAAATCAATGCATCACTCGAATCATTACCTCCACATTCATGAAATGCCACAACAACCTTCAGAATTTGAAATACAAATCAAGATGGGTTCTCCAATAACGTCAAAGATGCTTCCCTACTTCCCATGACAAGGATGCACATGCAATTAGAGAAACTTCTGACAGTTTTTTAAAGAATACAACATTTCACTTTCACATATTATCCAAAGCTAGGGAAACAACTTTATTGGTTACACTGAAAAGATCAAATTTTTAAGAACTAAGGAATAAAACAATTGAAATCATCCATCCACCAGTTATTACTTATAATGCCCAAATAATAATAGAATACCTGAAAAACTGATTTACGGGAGAATTGTAAGAATAGTTTGCTAGTTTCCACACCAAAAATAGATATAGATATGTCATACAAAGTTGACAACATCTGCTCATTCAGAATTACCCTTTTATTTAAGTTATGCACCTACTTACTCCATCACATCATCTTTGCTCCTTATTCTGTCTTTTTTGTACCGGTTTTAAGTGTTTAACAGGGAGGAGTTCTATCAGAATTCTTTACCAGAAAACACACCCTAGTAATTGAAAATAAATGATTTGGTTTTATACCCGAAACCCTAGAAATGCATCATATACAAAATCATAATCATTTTTTCATTACTTTTCTCTTTTTGAGGGCATGGATGCATGTATAAGATGAGATGAGCAACTAAAATATATACCTGTAAATTCAGCTTGAATTCTCTAACCATGTTAAAAAGCTCCCTATAACCAGACCACACATATTTCTGTGGGCTCCATCCTTCAACAATGCCCCACCAACAATCGACCACGACACCATCAATATTTAAAGACTTAATGTGGATTAGCTCCTGTCTAATGCCTTCAGGATCAATCAACTGGCAGAATTTGTCAATAATACCAGCCTACAGTAAAAGGCTAATTTTAGAAACCCATATATTAAATACAAGGGAAACACAGTTAAAACCTCAAAGGACGCGAAGTAAACCATTAAATTATAACTTTTTTTGTCTGGACAAACTACACAAGTTGGATACTAGTTACACATTCAGCAAGCAGCAAGTATTACAAAAGATACTTACTGGAAACTTTATATAAACAGGAACGTATGGTGTGCCACTGAAGTCATTTTCATTCACCCCAGAATGCATATCTTGCATAAGCTGCATCAATAAATTACACAATCAGATGGTCCTGGAAGAAGAGCAGTCACATGGTTTAAATCACTCGTCCGCAACCAAGTTATAAATTTAAACCCACCACTTGGGGTAAAAATAATAACAAACGAAACAAGCTTTGTGCAATTGGTTTGCAACTCTGGCTCATCAGAAATGTACAGTTCAAGCATGTCTAATTTAGTAATTTACAATCTTCAACCAGTAGTACATCAAAAAATACTTGAGCATAGAATCAAATTATGCTTATTAAACTAACAGTTCAGATTTCAGATATTGACACAAACATGAAAAACAGTGTGTACAAACACCATACATAACAATTGAATTAGTCACCAAAATCACCTACCTGATCAGCCTCCAAGCAGTCAACTGAATTTATGGGGCTTACACTTCCATATTTCCCATTCTTTGAGTCCCTTTCTGCAATTACAACAGAATCAATGGATGCAGGTGACAAGCATTCATCAATTGTAAGTACCACTGATGGCTGATTCTCTAACGTTTCCTTAACAGTCAGAGAACCACCAGATAGTTGACTTTCAACTGACCTTGCCGCAAATGATCCCTGCATAGTAATACCTTCACTAATTAAACGCAAACACTAAAACAATCTAAAATTGATAACAAGTTACTTCCCAACCCAACATTTCAATTTATTTATTTTCTTTTAATCTGTCAAATCAAATCAACAACTAACTAAATTTAATGACATTAGCACAATTAGTTACTTCTCAAGTTCATAGCTTCTAACCTAACAACGAATTGAAACTTTCTATAACAAGCAAAGATATTCATTAACGAATTCAAGCTCAATTGATATGAATCTGAAATGAAAGGAATAAAGGAACCATGTGAGAAGGAGGGGGACACTGGCGGTATGTAGTTCCATCAGCATCAACAATCCAACCAGCTTCACGCGCGAGAGCAGCGAGTACGTCATTCATATCTGCACGCGCCGGGAGAGGGAAATTTCCATACTGACGGAGACCAGCGAGCATACGACTGGTGATAGCTCGACGGTGTCGCTCACGGAGCTTCGTTCGCTCTTTTTCCTTTTCTCTCTCCTTCTTTCCCTTTCCGGTGGAATTAGTCGCCGACGACGTCGCCGCGAAACCGCGCGGACGGCGGGTTTGTGGTTGAAGTTGTGGTTCTTGAGAATGTGTTAAGTAATCGGAACTGTTGTCGCTTTGAGGATCGAGATCGTGTGTGGAACCATCTTGGTTTATGGTCTTCATCTTCTTCGCTCACAATTCTACAAACATTCTATTCTATTCTTTCTACCTTCTTCTCCAGAGGAGTGGGTCAACTCGAGTCAACTCAACTCAATGTTCATTCTTTCTATTTTTGTGTTCAATGAACCGGGCGAATATAATAAATTGGACCGGACCAACAATGGTTGGTACAAGTGGTAACTAGGGGTGTTCACGGTGCAGTTTAGTTCGATTTTAAGATAAAAAGTGAACTGAATAGTAAGGTAAAACTACACGTGGTTTGATTTGGTTCGGTTGGCTTCCTTAAACCAAACTAAACCAATGCAGTTTGGATTGGTTCAGTTGGTTTGGTTTTTTCCAACACAAAACATAATTTAAAATCGAGTTAAAATTAACTAACATAAAAAACAGCTAACATAAATCTCTAAAAAACATTTGCTCAAATATATGTAATATATAAATTACTCTATTTTAATTCTTTTAAGATAGCTACGATCATGTTTAAAAGAATTTGAATTAAATATTTTATTGCAATTTTTAAATATAGCATAACAATATAGATTGTTTTTTTTGTCGCTTCAATATGGATTGTTTGTAAGTGAGTCAAAGAAATAATTGGATTTGGGCTAGTAAGTGAGTGAGAGTTAGGGTTTAGTTGGAGTTGGGCTAGTAATTTAGTAAGGAAGATTGTAAGTCAATAAGCTTTAGTGGAACTTGCGGTTTGGTTTGGTTCAGTTGGTAGAACAAAAACTGTGGTCCAAACCGAACCGTGCGGTTGATTAAAAAAATCAAATATATTTTGTGGTTTGCGATTTTTTGCGGTTTCAGTTTGGGGTGGCTCGGTTTGTGGTTTTCTATTAGGTTGGTTCAGTTTTGAACACCCCTAGTGGTAATTGGGCTTGGATTCCACCCCAAAGGTCCCCGGTTCGAATATTGGGTGTGGGAGGGGAAACTGCGCACCAATAACATGGTAACCACATGGACCAGCAAAGCCGGGTATACACGTGGCCATCCAGGTTCCCCAGCGTAGATTAGTCATTGGCAAAACCAGTGGAAACTGCGCACCAATAACATGGTAACAAAAAAAATTGGATCAGCTTCACGGTCTCCATGCCCGGGTCACTCGTATAGTAGTATGTTTAGAAATTATCAAATACACCCAAGATTTTTACTAGTATACCCCATCTTCCAATTGTTCTCTACATATTCTCATTTTTGCGGACATGCATTTCAGGATTTGAGGAGCGCAAGTTGTATTCTCTTTGACATTTTCCCTGCCCCACTTACTCTGTAGTTGAGTAATACTCATGTCGATTCCACTACTTTGGAAATGAAACCCACCCACTAACTTGGTGGAAACCACATGAACTTCACTCAATCATGAAGTGAGTGTTGGTGACAGTGTTGCTAGCACTTTTCTTAGAGACTTTTGTGTGGAGTAACTGAAGTCATTTTCTATTTGTCTTCACATTAGGGTGACCTTCAATCCAACTTCTTGAAGAAAAAAATCCAACTTGTTATTGAATGAAATGGCATAAGTTTCTTTGTTTAAAAAAAAAGACTCCTATCCTTTAATTGATTAAACCAAACATTTGTTTATGGCTTAGATCTCTTAGATACTAATCCCCCAACGGTAATAAGACCTTAAATAACGATTTTTATCTGAAAGATTGGGATTTAAACTCTAGTGGAACCTTAGAGTGCTAATGTGATATTTTTGTAATAATCAAACGTTATATTCAATTACTAATATAAGAATCACTTCCATGTTGTAGTCCTAAATTTCTTATCAAAGGGAGACCACTTGATAGTCATGGCTATTCCAACGTGACCTTTGATGTGCTTAGTCATTGGACAAGCAGACTAAGATCGTTATTAGGGAGTGACCTTTTACCTCAGGAAAATACTACGACATATTTCCTAACCACATGGTGGTGCTCAATAGGACTGTGTGAGTATCTTGATCTTAGAGAGAACCCAACATTCTGAATACCAATGCGCTATCTTTGGCCTATGTTAGATTTTGAAGAAAGTACCGTTGAAATGAAAAGTGGAGCCTACTACAAATGTGCCTATGTGGCAACATGCCAACATCTCTACTTTGGGGGTCAGAAGCCCAAGTTAGTAATCCTTACTGGTTAAGTGTCACGCCTTAAATTGGGTGATATTGGTCAAGTTAAGCTACCCACGGGCTACGGGGTACTATGAACTTATGAAGTAGTGATGAAGCAATGCTCAGATAGATGCTTGACAAGGATGCAAATTTGGCTGTTGATGCAATAGTGTATGTGTGTGCGCGCGCGTGTGTCTGTTGTGCCTATATTTGCATCTTTTCATTACTTCTACTATATATGTCATAACCTGTTAAAACTACTCATCCCTTTTATGTCAATTTTCTAGATTGATTTTGTGGATGACTGAGAAGGCAAACATTGCAAAAAGTGGGCAAATGAAGACCCGAGCTATAGATTCTCTAACTTGAGGGTGAGAAAATGTCTTGTCTTTATCTCAATATCTCTCATCTCTCATTTTCTCTCTTATATTTTTCTTCCATATTTTTCTATATTCTCTTTCCTCTTTATGTCCAAAATGACCTAGTTAGATGCATTTTCCCACTATCAATCAATCTAGAGAATCTATTTCCAAAGACCTATAATGTTATTATTAGGTTTATTTATGTTTAGAACTTGATTATGTTGTATGTTTTTGGGAAATTCATTCATTCAAACTCTGAATATGTCACATTAGGACAATTTATTTGATTACTTCCATGTTGCGCATTACCAATGGCTCTTCCACAAAATGTTATTTTAAACTAATTGAATTATGAGAAACCATGTTATGTTTTGACACAAAGTCCTCCTTAGCCATGTTATGTTATTTTTCTCTCTAACAATCTATTCAAACGTTTCTTTACCTTTTACCCTTTTTCCTCTGAAAAGTAAAAAGAATGTCACACGCGTGCACAGCCTGGTCTAGCAATCTACACATAGTAAGAGTACGTTC
The DNA here is from genome assembly GCA_963573325.1 of Astragalus glycyphyllos. Classification (NCBI taxonomy): domain Eukaryota; kingdom Viridiplantae; phylum Streptophyta; class Magnoliopsida; order Fabales; family Fabaceae; genus Astragalus; species Astragalus glycyphyllos. The sequence goes on along the minus strand of OY754308.1, from coordinate 78,582,949 downwards.
AGTTCCAGTCAAAGATGCGTTGTACGATCAGCAATTTTCACCAGTGATGAAAAAGTGCTAATTTGACTGGCTTTTACCCCACTCTTTTGTGCATGTTATGTTTTACAAAGTGGAGAGAGAAAAAATAATGTCTGTCGGATACACCTTTTTTTTTTCTGAAACAATAGTCCCCACCCCATAATGCTTTCAAACTGGCACAGACAGACAGCTATTTTTACCATGGTTTGATGTTTTTTATTCAGACATTGGAGCAAATAATCATTAACAACAACACTCAGAATACTAGCACAAAAGTCACACAAGTGATTGTGTGTTGTGTAATTTCCTTGAGTGTACACTCAGGAAAATGTGCTCATCAACAATTTGCCACTTTAGCTCTCCTTTGGTAGTGAATCTGATATACAAATGTCTCCCCGACATAATGGGCATACCCTGTCAATAATAACATACACAAATTAATGTACGTATAAAATAGTGGGCAACCAACATAACTAATTTATCACACAAATAAAGAAGACAACTGCATGGGAAATCAAGGCATGTATAGTATAAATGAATTTCAACTTGAAGAAAAAAAATCCAGCATTTATTACAGGAGACAGTGATATCTATGAAATGAATTCCCAAGATTTATGGGAGTGCTGTAAAGCTCCTATCATAATGGAGTCAGAACAGCATCCTTGCTATAGTTTATGCAAGATTCTGTGTTTAACCATAATTAATGTGGTTAAATACCAATTTCTGTTGGTGTTATACTCCCTCCATCCCAAAATACAAGCATAAAAAATACATGTATCTGGACTAGTTATCATTTTTAATTTTTGGGCCCCATCATATGCATACACTAGAAAAAATTGGCATGAATATATGTAATAATGTAATAAGAAGTCAAATTCTATAAATTTGAAGTTTATAACCATATTGTTAACAAGAGGAAGACCCGAATCCGAAATCCGACATACCTGTGAATCTCTTTCAGCCACTTGTCTATACATGTTGTATGAAATTCATGATGGCAAGGAAGAACTCGCATGCTGTCTCCGTCTTCATACTCCACGAGGCATATATAGCACCTGTGAAATTAAAGGATTAGCAAATGCAAAAAACAGAAATTCCGATTAACATAGCCCATATCAGTAAAGTTTGATAGTATTAAATTTAAAAAACAAAATGCATGTTTGCATATTAAGCTATGAAGCACCGACAGACACTAATACCAGACACGAAACTGACGCGTAGACACCAATAACTACCTAAAATTTACCTGAGTTACTCAAATCAAATGAAAGAGAAAACAATTTTGTATTAAATAAAAGGAATAATTGCAGACAAACAGGAAGAAAATTTGAAGCCATTGAAAAAAATGAAACACCAAGGGGTGGTAAGCCCGAATACTTACTGTACAGGTTCTTCTTGATGTTTATGCAACTTTGTGTACAATTTGACTGGCAAGGATTCCACAACTTCAGAAGGTGCAGGAACAGATCCAATCGAAGATACAGAAGGGCGAGAAGATAAAACCACAGATTGCTGGTGAATTTCATCCAGAACCTAATTAACATAAGTACCAAATATTCAACTTGTATAAATATATAATTAATGGCCTCAAGAATAGCTAAGAGCTTATTAAAATTACCTCAAATAAGGCTTCGGCTAACATAACAATTCTTGATATGCTAGCTCTAGCATTGGTATCATCATTTGAATTGTTATCGCGACTATTTATTCTGCATGTACAACGACCGTTTCTATGTTGACCAGACAAGATACATGATCTGTCGTGTCCTGAAAAATTTTCAAACCGGCTACCCAATCGCTGAAGTGCACGAACCTAAGCCATTTTAAATTTCAATCATTAACCTTGAATAAATTCAGGGCATGGATAAAGACTCATGTACAAAAGTTTCAATCAAAGTAACCCCAGATCATAGTGTTCCATTTATTGAAGTCTCATAATTCAATTATTTATGTCAATATCAAATTAATACTTTGCTACATGATATCTGGGCAATTTTTCTTCTTTTTATATGCTTTTTGCTTGAATTATTGAAAACATGTTATTAAATTTAAACCATTAGCTGTTACTCAAAATGCAGAAAATCCACAAACCTGAGATCGTATTCTTCTTCTCCGTTCAAGGAAATTGGATCTATGTTCGAGTAGATCCTGATACCTAGTTTCTCTTGACTGGGAAGCCTCAACCTCATAGTCCTGGGAGGCAGACATGCTCGGTAGAGGATATCCTGATGTAGTACGCAAACTTGCAGCATTATGACCAGATGGTGAAACTATTGTACCCCTCTCCCCTACTTGTCTTCTATCATCCTCGCCAGCATCTCTCACTTCTCTCTCATGTTGCAGAGGGCAGACAGTGAAGTCAGACAATGCTGATCGACGATGAACTCTGTCACGAAGCCTTCCAACACTTAAAGTCCGGCTAAAACGAACATTACGGTCAACAGGTTCTCGACCTACATTTCGTCTATCTGTATGTCTATTCTCAACAATTCCGGTCTCAGTATGAACTCTTGGAGAAAACAAGTTCATATTCGGCATTTCTCTCGTAGCGTATCCATCTCTAACCACATCCTGGAGAGGAGACAGTGTGGGACTGCTTGGCAAGTTGCCAGCCAAACTCAATGTGGGGGAATTAGAACTTAAATTATTTGAAGCATCTTCATGATACTGTATAGGGACTCGATTAACAAAAGCCGCATTAAGCAAGTCACTACATTGTTGACTTTCATTTCTATTGATCAAGCTGCCAGGAGGCCGTGGATGAAGACTAAGATCGTCTTCATTATTAAATATCGAGAGATTTGTCGAAGAATCAGGGTGAGGCCGAGATGACCCCAAACTAGAGGTTCTGCTAAGTCTGAAGCTTATGTTACCGGGAATAAGGCTAAAACGAGAAAGGAATCGACTTGAAGGGTTCACGGGCTGAGTTGAAGAAGCATGAGCAGAGCTGGTACCGGTTCTAGATGCAGCGTGACTCCACTCGTTCAGATCAATGTTCGAAGGCACACAAGGTATTTCATCAGATTTAAGCTTTCTAAAAGACTTTGATTTCACATCATTCGGGTCAATTTCATTGCTGCTGGTGTATGTAACATCATTTCCATTTACTTTATTCTGATTACAAACCTAATGCATCAGTAGCAAACTAGATTAGGCAGTTAGTACCACAACTTTGACCAATTAACCAAAACTATTACCATCACATGATGGCTACACACAAAAATTAAATGAAAACAAATTGGGAAAGAAAAAGGCATTTCATAACTGCAAAATAAGATCAAATTAACAATAATTACTATTAAAGTTAAGTCGGATACGCAACGAGACTATCAATAGGACAGAGTCATAGTGCCAAAAAATTACTAGTATATGATACACCAGAATTTCTAAAATTTGCTAACCGTATAAGGAAATCAATGTATTAAAATTGCACCTTGTAGAAGCATAACAAATTACATCATTTCTTCAATCAAGAATAGATTTCTTGGAAGTCTTTTAGCTGTAAATTGCAAGGCAAGAAATATCCACAAAAGTGGTAAATGTAAAAGGATGACTCAAACAAAACCAACAACTTTCAGTTTCCACATCAATGACATCATAGTTTTTATTATCAATGCTTAGATACCACCAACCAACTCCTAATAAGCAACTTAGTTGTAATAGAAGTAATGACATTGAATACTATGTCCTAATCAAATTCATTTATTTATTTTTTTGACCAAATCAAATACATTAATAACTAATTGGAAATTCAACCAAGGAATATAAATATACTACCCCCTGCATATATAAAAGAAGATAAACTACATGAAAATCTTGATAATAGAATCTAAAATTCATCCTTAGCAGTTTGATTGTATTAACAACATCTATTTCACGTTCAAAAAATCCAAAACGGGAATATAATAGTTCTTTCAAGTATGAGTTAGGATAGGATGAAAAAAACATTTTTTTTTCCAAAGAACAAAGCGAGTTATACCTGGTTATCATTATCACTATCATCACGAGATCCAGAAGTAGTTCCAAGACAATAAGAACTCAAACCTCTGTATCGTTTAGATCGACCCTTTCTGGAACTACAAGAAGAAGAAGCTTTGCTACCACTAGAACCCATATTATGGCAACAAAGCCCTCCGTAACAAATTCAAAAAAATGAATCCGTTTCCGATGACCCAATAAGCCAAAGAACAAGACCCAGAAATCAAAATGAGTTCTTTTTGAGATCCCAAGTGATTCAGATCTACAACGGTGAGAAACTAAAGTAACATTATTTGTGTGGTGTTGTGTTGCATTGTTAACGAGAAAGTGTAGAGTTTAGTGATGCGGTGTTGAAGAATCCAAGTAAAGGAATTGGAGGTTGTGTGTGTGTAGTTGTAAGTAGTGACAAAGGGAGCGTGAGAAAGAGAGATGAGAGAGTTAGATGTGTGAATGAGACAAAGCAACTCGCAGAGAAATGGGACAGCAGGCTTTGCTTGTAAGGAAAAAAATTTAAAAATGTGTGACAGAAAAGTGAGAGGTGTGTGAGTAGGAGAAATAAAGAAGGGAGTGGAAATGGAAAGAAAATAAAAGATGTGGTAGAGAAGAATGAGAGAAATTGAAAGACAAAAATGGATTTTTTATTTGGTGGAGAGAAAGAAAAGAGAGTGTTAAACAAAATTAAAAGTTTTTTTTGAAAGAAAACAAAAACAAAATTAAAAGTTAAAATTGTAGTTACATTATTTGAATGAAAATAGACACTAACTTTAATAACAATTAATAACAATACAATAATAATATGGGTTAAACATGTTTTTTTGCTAGTATAAAATTTGGGTTTTTGTTAGTCTCTAAAAAAAATTACAACTACTTTTGGTCTCTTAAGTTTCTTTTATTAGTTTTAGTCTGTCATAAATTTTAATAGTGTTTTTTGGGATTTTTGTCGATGCTTCTAAATGCTATTAAAAGTCATGAGACACTATTAATCAACAAGAAATAATCAATGTATATGTGAATTGAACGTCATTTAAATAATTCGCGAAATTAATGTAATCATTTAACAATGAAGTAACCTCCAATCGAATGCATGCTAACTCCAATCCACATTGTGTCCATATTTGCACATTATTTTCTTTGTTTTATGCATGCATTTTTAGTTTAATTAGTCATGATTAGTTCTTTTCTTCTTTAGTTTTGTTTGATTTTTATGTAGATTTAGATAATTACATTTGTTATGTTTTGTTTTGTAGGAAATGAGCATTTTAGCATTTGAAAGTGGTTTGGACAAATTGATGTGAAGCTAGAGTTATTTTGGATGAAAATTAGACGAAAAGGGAGAGACAAAGTGATCCACGGCCAGGGTGTGGTAGGTAGCCACCACGGGCGTGTTTCAAGGTTGATGGTGCAATTCTGAGTGCGGTAAGGAACAGGGGCGAAGCGAAGGGTTGTATGTCAATAGGAATAGTCTTGGCTACCCCAAAATTAATATATATATATATATATATATATATATATATATACACACACAAATAAATAATTAGGTATATTTTATATTTAGCTACCCTCAATTAATATATTATTTAACTACCTCACTCAAGTTTATTTGTCTAAGGAGATAAAAGAACAACAGGTCCACTAGTTTAAGTCTATTATTATGCCAAACAAATATGGTGATTTTTTTTGGACAAAAAAACCGTGATTTTGGTTTCTCTATTTTACTTTAGACAATTATGGTCCCTAATTTTTTTATAAATTTGACAATTTTTGTCCTCGTACTTTTTAATTGCACTTTTAGTTCCTTAAAATTGTGAATTATTTTCACTTTTGATACTCAAAAATCTTAGATTTTGAGAAAATGAATGACCAAAATTACACAACCCACAATTTTGGGACTAGCAATGCAATACAAAAATCATAGGGACTAAAGTTACCAAATTGGGAGAGCTCCACCACGAGTTCCTTCTACATATAATAAAATTACATTTAAATTTTGCAACCCCATAAAAAATAGGCTAACTCCGCCACTGGTAAAGAAACACAGTTTGGGTGTGTTTCTTTCCCCACTTGTATATCCCAGTCTGTTGTTATGTTTTACAACATTTTTCTGTAAAAATTTTGGACGGTTTTGTTCCTTTTTGTCCCTAAATATGAATTAGAAAGACTTTCTTGGGGGTTTTGAACTTCATATTTGAAGAATTTTGTGACTTTTTGTCCCAAAGTATCAAGGATCTTTAGCATCTTCCTTCCATAAAATTCTAGTTTGAATACTTCTTAACCTTTTTCATGGATAATTACTTTGATATGATAGAGTAGTTTTCTATTTTTAGGATTGGGTATATCTCTTGGTATGTTTATGAGAACGAATTGATAGATTTTCCCCTTTTATAGATTTGATATTTCTTTGATTCGGTCCTTATTGCATTTTCTATATATGTAAATTTGTAGGCCACTTGTGTACATTAGATGATTAGGGAAGAACTGGGGGTGAACCTAATTGTTGGATCTATAAGGATATTGACTTTGAGACCTAAATCACGAAAGTATGTGTAGTCTTTTGAGGAACCAATGAATTATCATAAAGCTTAATGAGTTTAGTTTGAATTCAATTATCACGAAAGTATGAATTATTTCAATTGAGCACAATTTTTGTTACTTTTGAAGAGAGAAGATCAACTTTCTTAGGATCAAGTCACCTAGGAGCATTTTTAATTATCTTATAACAACAAATCTTTATTTACTTGCATTTTTGCCTAATTTAACATTCATCTTGAATTGTCAATGTTCGTTGTTACTATTTTTCTTCAAATTAATCAAACTTTGTTAATTTTAATTTAATCATATTGTAATTAGTTGGTTTCAAAAATCACTGTCCATATAAATTCGATAATTTTTACTACTTGATGAAAGTCGTACACTTATAGATTTCACACATCACCACACTAAATGTGTGTGGATCCATCAACAAAAGCAACCACACTAACTAACAAAGATGAATGCTAGGGTATATTTCAGCTTCCAAAGGGTGATACATTGCTTAGACGATCTCCAATGGTGAAGGTTCTATGAAACTCTGTGAAGAAGTAGGAGACATCCCTACAATTACCATCCACTTATATGAGAACAAGTTACAACAAGCCAAGGGTCGTAACGCGACTGAGAAGTCGCTCATAGGTTATGGGACCTGCCCTTAGTATTTCTGAAGTAGTGAGATTAATTTATAAACAACATATTTTACTTTAATTCAACATTTCCTCAACCATGTTTCCACCTAATCCATAATCCGTAGGCCCCAACAATCTCTATAAGTTTGTCACAAGAACATTACCTGCTCTCAAAATAGACTGAAATTCCTCAGAGTGGGTTAGAGTTAGTGTTTTTTTTGGTATCGGACCCTCGCGGGCGACCCACGCAGTGTCCCAACGCTGTCAACGAAGGACTAATCTGCGCTCGCTACTTGGGGCTCTTAATCATTTCGCTGGCCAACACCCTATTTGACGTAGGCGGAAATCGAACCCGGGAGCAAACCGGATCGACCCCCACCCTACTTGGGGTTAGAGTTAGTGTTGAAAACATGTAAATGATGACATTTTAAATACAACTTACAAAGAGATGTAAAGTTCCTGATATGTAGGAAACATTTATAGGCAAAAAAATCAAGTTAGTACAAAAAATAAAATAAAATACCAAATTAAGACACATTTTTGGTTATTTACCAAACTAGCACACTTTTAATTTTAAGACCAGAAGTCTCCCCCCACGGTTAAGACTTCTAAACTGAAAATTGCAATTTTTTTTATTTTTACAGTGTAGAAGTCGCCCCCTGTGAGGGAGACTTCTGAACTGGAATTTTGCAAATTTTTTTAATTTGACAGTGTAGAAGTCGGCCCCCATGTCCTATCCTTCTAAACTGAAAAGTTGCAAATATTTTTAATTTACAGTGTAGAAGTCGCCCCCTGTGGGGGAGACTTCTGAACTGTGTTTTTAATTTTTGATTTTCTTCTATATTAATTTAAATAAATTTAATTTAATAAAATTAAATAATTTTGAAAATTACGCTATATAGAAAAATGAAAAAAAGAACTGTATTTATTTAATCAGTACGAGATTACAAAGGGTTTAAAATGTGACTAGTCTAGATTGCGGTTAGGGCAGTTGCTTCTGTTGTGACCCTCATTTATACAAATTCCGCATCTCTTGGTGCGGGTACCCGTTTCTCTTTGATCCATTTCCGTATGAATACGGGTAGATTGCGGACGGCCCTTTTTATCTCTCCGTTTAGTTGGATCATGCTGTAGTTCTATACCATTGAAATCAGGCCATGACATCTTAGTTGGCAATTGTGGGAACTCCGCAAAGTAAGTATTGAAAACATTCTGCATTGTGTACTGTGGACGCACGAAAAGCAGGTGGTCGTAATGGCATTTTGAGCATGATGCGATCACATGTGAACAAGGATAGTGAAGTGCCTGAAATTCCCCACACTCACACGTTCTTGCTTTGAAGTCCACCACGAATGTGGCCGTAGGTCTACCACTTTGTGGTCGTACAAGTTCTTCCACTCGGAACAATTGGTTGGCACGATCGTGAATTGCCACGTTATGCGTGTTTGAGACTGCTCGGTTGTGAGCAATTTTTTCCAACAATTTTTCAGAGTAGATAGTTCCAGACTCCAACATTGCCTGTGCCTGAGTGCCCCTTTTGACAAAAATCTCGTTCATCCTGAAATATGTTGCCTCTATCAATGAACAGATAGGAAGATTGCGCACCCCCTTAAAGACATTATTGATGCACTCTGCTAGGTTTGTTGTCATGTGCCCCCAACGGTAACCTCCATCGCACCGCTGTAACCATTGTTCTTTGGGTATGTCATCAACCCAAGTCACCCCTTCAGGACCTACTAGTTGACCAAACTTTGCTTTGTAGTGATTGGCCGAATTTTTAGTCATTGAGTATGCTGAAGCAAGAAAGAAAACATAATGTTGGTAATTCAATTATTCACAAGAACATACTCCATCTCCCACACGATGTGAGTATGCTGAAGCAAGAAAGAAAACATAATGTTGGTAATTCAATTATTCACAAGATGTGCCTCACCGCCACTCTATCTCCCACACGCCAAGTTTTCAAGATTATCAACAATTCAATTATTCACAAGAACATACTCCATTTCAAGATACCTATCGGCATTCTACTGCTGCCAGCGACCCCGATTGGTTCTATAATCTGTTTGGTGTCCACGCTAATACGCCGGAATCTGCTGATTATGCTCGTAGGCTTCAAGAGTACGGCGGTGCTAGTTCCTCGTTGCGTCTCCAATACCAAGAACCAGAACCACCTGCCCCTACCTCGACTGAGCAAGAACAACAACCACCACAGCAGCGTCCATGCCGTGTTCGCCGAGCACCACCGTGTGGAACTGGCCATCATTTTCAACGTTAATTTTTTTCTTAATTTGATCAATTATTGTAATTATCTATTAATTAAGTTGAATATATTTATCACTTTAATTTTTCTTAATCATTATTTATCATATTAATTTAGAATTAACAATAATAATATTTAAAATTAATTTTAGAATTTAATTAGGTATATATATCTTAATATATATTTAATTTTAAAAAAAACACAGTTTAGAAGTCTCCCCCACAGGGGGCGACTTCTACATTGTAAAAATAAAAAAAAATTGTAATTTTCAGTTTAGAAGTCTTAACCGTGGGGGGAGACTTCTGGTCTTAAAATTAAAAGTGTGCTAGTTTGGTAAATAACCAAAAATGTGTCCTAAGTATTTTATTTATTTTTTTGTGCTAACTTGGTTTTTTTGCCACATTTATATCCAATAATGCCATTGTCAATCTTTAGAATTAGACTGTTGTCGAAAAAAGAAACATGACTATTAAAAAACACTACAAACAAGAATAAAGAGGCATCCAATCAAAGCTAGGATATCAAAAGTTTATTATACCTTATTACCTTTCAGGTAGCCATATTGCACGCCTATAAGGGTACAACATGAATAGTCTTTGATATTCAAAAACCAACGATACCTTCCAGCATTGCGTCAAAATATCAGTGATGTATCTATCTATATGACTATATGTGAGCTATGCTTTATTGAGTACTGTGAAACATTGGTTCAACATGACTTTAAGATTATTTGAATTTTGATTTATTGTATGGGGATGGGCGTTAGCCCTGCAAGCTAGGGATCACTTGGGAAACTCATAATGTGCTGATATTCAAACATTCAATTTTTTTATTAGATGCTTGCTTAGGTTTGCTCGTGTGACAATGAGAATTGGGTGTGATGATAAGTGTACCACATAAAGATATGAATTACGATTGGTGTATCAAGTGTGAGTAAGTCCTATATTGGATGAAAATAGAAATGTTCATCAATATATAAGTGAAGGCCTATACATCTAATGGCTTAAGGTTTCCGAGTAAAAGAAGTGGTGTTAAATCCATTTATATATTCACTTAAAAAAAATACAATCTGAGACCTAAGAGTTAAAAAAAACTGATTTGTTACAATATGTCAGCAGCAACTATAATACAATATGTCAGGCCAATGGAACTAAGAGATGAGTATGAAAAGAAAAACTAGGGAGTCACATAAGCCGTCCATTAAAAGTCTAGTACTCTTGCTAATGTTTTCTTTGCACTAAAGACCTGTTTAAAATTGAAACAAAGGAAGACTTTGATGCTCAACTAGAAATTTTGGTTTATGTGCGTATATAGAAACAAGATAGCTAGGGTATAATTGACACAAAGTAAGAAGACTAATTGTTTCTGAATTTAGCATTAAACTTTGGAATCAATGATTATGATGGGGAATCAACACATAAATGTAATAACAGAGAAATATGCCGCGGAAATAAATTTCTCAAACTTGCAAGAACCTATTAGGAGCAACAACGAATATGTGGTCGCAAATATAAAGATAATCAAAGCGCACAATTTAACACCAATTTTTTTAACGTGGAAAACCGAAAGGGTAAAAACCACGGGTCGCCCAGACCAAAGAAATAGCTCTACTATGATCAAATAAGGGTACGAGAGAGTCTCAACAATAAGCACAAACCGTGCCAACAAGCAATCAAAACAACAAAGCACACAAGCTTACAAATTGAGAACAATCCTAACAATTGAACTCTTTTTTTTCTCTGTGTTATTGGTGCGCAGTATGTACCGGCTTTGCCGGTGACTAGTCTACACCGGGGAACCTGACTGGCCACATGTATACTGGTTTTGTCGGTTCGTGTGGTTGTCCCCCTCCCAACATGGTTTCTTTGACTAATCTCCATTTTTATTAAAATAAATACAGTGGTTTTTTTTGTCTTAATTAAAAGAGACAATAAAAACCCAATAGCACTTCAATGAGATAGTAGGGGACTTCTCCAACTTAACCAATGTCCTTATTCGAATCTAGTCTCGAACATGCACTAATGTTAAATCTCAAATTTATAAAATGTCTAATTTTCATCTATACTTTAATTTATAATTAGAATTATTTTATTAAGGTAATAATGAGAATTATATTAGTGGGATACCCATATTATCTTGCAATTAAATAGTTTCGTAACATGGTTATTTTTGGGAGAAGAAATTAAATCTTATAAATAAATTCAAAAAACAATTTTCAATGTCTTCTATTTATTTTTATTTTTTTGCCATGTGAATTATGTTCTTTTATTTACGGAGGGAATAGCTGTCAAAAACAAATTTACAGAGGGAATAGTTCTTTGGCTTTTTTTTACCCCCCTCTTTGACCCTATGCCCCCAAAACCCATTTTATTCCCAAAATACTCCTTACATTGTTAACAAAATTTAATTGGAAATTGATTTTTCAAAGGATTTCCGGAGAGTGCGAGGGAGCAAACGAGCGAGCGAAAAGAAAGATTATCTCGATGAATCTTTAGTTTATTCATGGCTCGCCTGAGTATGCTACATGATTCATTGATTCACTGTTTCATCTCTCTTCTTCTCCCTCTTGATTTTCAATCTTCGAATTGAATTTCTTGCTGATTATTTCGTCCCAAGTCTCATATTCGCTGAACATACGCACGTTGTCTCAAAATCATGTTTGCCGCTAATATTTTGGAGCATTTCTTTCTTCTCTTTTTTCGACGGTAACATCTGGTTTCCTTTATTCTTTGTCTTCAAGAACGAAGGATATTTTGGAGCAATGAAATCAAATTTGGATATTTTGGAGCATTTCTTTCTTCTCTTTTTTCTATGGTAATATCTCGTTTTCTTTCGTTCTTTATTTTCAAGAACGTTCAATTTTTAAGAATCATGATCATGGGAGCAATGGAAATCGAATTTGGACCGTGAAAACATATATAATTGTTGCCTTGAGAATACGATCTTTGAGTCCCGAGGGCTTCCGATTTCTATTTCTGTTGGTTGCCTATGATTTGAAAGAGAGGTGTACAAAGGGGAAAAAAGAAATCACACAAGCTTCTTGATTTGGCCTTTGGGTGATTCCATGGTTCTCTCAAGATTAGCTTTGTTGCTCGTCTGAAATTGATTTCTTGTAATTTGAGGGTTTTTATCATTACCGCACCTCTCTTTCCTTTTCCGACCCTTTATTATTTACAGATTGTGAAATCGTGAAGCCCTATTCAAAATCTAATGTCCCGGTCATTCGAGTACCGGGAATTTGAGTTGGAATGTGAAACCGAGTCGTTGCCTGGAAATTTGAGTTGGAATGTGAAACCGAGTCGTTGCCTGGAAACTGATAGGTTTTCCATTTTTGCTTTCGGTGGCTGCCTTCGATGTTGCCCTATTGAATTGTTGCCATGAGGATTGATCACCGAGTCCCGATTATTTGATAGGTTTTTGATTTTTGGCTTCGATGTTGCCTTACTGAATTTTTGCCTTCGATGTTGCCTCACTAAATTGTTGCCTTGAGTCGAGAATACAATCATTGAGTTCCGATTATTTTATAGGTTTTAGGTTTTTGCATTTGGTGGTTGCCTTCGATGTTACCTTACTAATTTGTTGTCTTGAGAATACAATCATAGAGTCCCGATTATTTGATAGGTTTTCGGTTTTTGCTTTCTGTGGTTGCCTTTGATGTTGCCTATCTAAAGTGTTGCCTCAAGAATACAATCATAGAGTTCCGATTAATTGATAGGTTTTCGGTTTTTGCTTTCGGTGGTTGCCTTTGATGTTGCCTAACCGAATTGTTGCCTTCAATGTTGCCTTACTAAATTGTTGCCTCGAGAATACAATCATAGAGTTTCGAATATTTGATATATTTTTGGTTTTTGCCTTACTGAATTGTTGCCTTACTGAATTGTTGCCTCAAGAATACAATCATTGAGTCCCAATTATTTGATAAGTTTTTGATTTTTGCTTTCGGTGGTTGCCTTCGATGTTGCCTTACTGAATTGTTGCCTTCGATGTTGCCTCAAGAATACAATCATAGAATTCCGATTTTTTGATAGGTTTTTGGTTTTTGCTTTAGGTGGTTGCCTTCGATGTTGCCTAGCTAAATTGTTGCCTTCGATGTTGCCTTACTAATAAATTGTTGCCTCGAGAATACAATCATAGAGTTCCGATTATTTGATAGATTTTTGGTTTTTGCTTTTGGTGGTTGCCTTCAATGTTGCCTTACTAAATTGTTACCTTCGATGTTGCCTTACTAAATTGTTGCCACAAGAATACAATCATTGAGTCCCAATTATTTGTTAGGTTTTTGATTTTTGCCTTCGGTGGTTGCCTTCGATGTTGCCTTACTGAATTGTTGCCTTCGGTGTTGCCTTACTAAATTGTTGCCTTACTGAATTGTTGCCTCAATAAATGTATGTGCTCATTAAAGATTGAAGTCTAGACTTTAGTGACTTTCCATGCCTTGGTATTTCATTTCTTTTTACTGGAAAGTGAAAATACAAAAGAGGTTGTTGAAGTTTGTTTGAGATGGGTCCATGTGATGACATTACCACAATTTATGTCTGTGTAGGATTTGCGAGATTCTGGGAAATATCCTCTAGCCAGTTGCCTTTTGTACTGTCTAAAGTGCAATAAAATGGTCTTATAAGAAAAAAGAAAAAGTGATGGAATGTAAAGATGCGCTTCTCATCTGTGTGACTATAATGTGTGATAACTCACCTCTGGTAGAGCTCCCAAAGCCACAGGCATTCCTATAATGAATCCTAACCTTTGCTCCCCTCCAAGACTTGTCCTTCCAAGATCACCTCTCGAATGTTTTTGTTTTCTCCGAGCAGCCTTTGGCAGGATTATGAGACAAAAGGGTTTTAATTATTTCTGTATCTTAATTGATAGAGTTTAGAGAGAGAGAGAGAGAGAGAGAGAATTATGCATTTGAGTAATTTTGTAATATTATTGAATGCATGTGAAATGAATACATTGGGGTATTTATAGAGAGATTGTACAGATTATTTGTTACACCGTGATATTACTCTAATAGCCTCCTTCAAACTCAAAGATGGGCTTTTAGGAAACGGAGCCCACTTTGAGTTTGGCCCGAAATTCACTAAAGTGGGTTAGGGACAAGGGTTTCGTCAACATGTCCGCAATTTGCATTGACGCAGGTACATGTTGAATCTTGAGCTCCTTCTTTGCAACTTGCTCTCTCACAAAGTAGACATCAAGTTCTAGATGTTTGGTGCGAGAATGGAGAACGGGATTATGCGCGATCATCACTGCACTCAGATTATCACAAAGGAGCGTTGGTGTTTGAAAGGGGATCTTCAATTCAGGGAGAAGGGATTTGACCCACATCATTTCAACGGTGGCATTCGCAAGCCCACGATACTCAGCTTCTGCGCTTGAACGAGCTACAAGGCTTTGCTTCTTCGAATTCCACGATACGAGGTTTGGCCCAAAGTAAAAACAGGCACCAGAGGTAGAACGACGGTCATCAGACACGAACAGAGAAAGGAGCGTTAGTGGGAGCTGGTTGGAGCAATAACCCTAAGTTAGAAGTACCACCTAGGTAGCGGAGGATCCTTTTAACGGCACGCCAGTGAGATTCAAGGGGTGAAGCAAGGAATTGGCAGACTTTATTGACACTAAATGCTAAATCTGGTCTGGTGATGGTGATGTACTGCAAAGCGCCTACAATGGATCGGTGGAGGTGAGGATCTGCCATGGAATCAGTACCTTGTTTACTGAGCTTGATGTTGGTGACCATTGGAGTGGACATGAGACTACAACCAGTCATGTTAGCCCTCTCAAGAAGGTCTGCAATGTACTTGGATTGAGATAGAAGCAGTGAACCAGATGACAGGTATTTGACTTCAATTCCTAAAAAATACTCTGGCCTGCCAAGATGTTTTAGAGCAAATTGTTTTTGTAGCTTAGAGATTAGATCATGAATTAGCGTAGGAGTAGTACCAGTGATGAGAATATCATCCACATAAATAAGGGCATAAAGTTGAGTGCCTCTTGATGTGTAAATGAAGAGAGAGTGGTCACATTTATTGGTTGTAAAACCAAATTGCAGTAAGGCTTGGTTGAGTCTGTCATACCAGGCACGAGGAGCCTGTTTTAGGCCATATAGAGATCTGTGAAGCTTGCAGACAAGGTGTTTATTTTCTGAAATGAACCCAGGAGGTTGCTGCATATAGATATCTTCATGTAAATGACCATTTATAAAAGCATTGTTGATATCTATCTGTTGTATTTCCCATTTGTATGTCATAGCTAGAGTGAGTAGAATTCTGATGGTAGCAGGCTTAATAACTGGGGAAAAGGTTTCAGAGTAGTCCCTGCCTGGCAATTGATTGTATCCTTTTGCCACCAAACGTGCCTTATATTTGTTGATTGTCCCATCAGGATTTTCCTTAATCCTATACACCCATTTACAACCTATAGCATGTCTATTGGGTGGTAATTCTGTGAGAGACCAAGTGCCATTGTTTACTAGTGTCTGATACTCTGTTTTCATAGCCTCAACCCATTGAGGTATAGCCAATGCACTTTTAACTGTGGTAGGTTCAATATGAGTAATAAAGACCTTAGGTTTTAGTTTGCCTGTTTTGGCTCTTGTAGTCATGGGATGTGTGTTAGTTGTAGGTGGGGGAGGTGGTGAGTGTGGGATAGGAGCTGGTGGTTGTTGAGGGAGAGGAACAAGTGGTTGCTGAGGGACTGGTGCAGGGTGTTCTGGTGGTGGTAGTTCTAGTGGATTAGGATTGTGTAAGTGTTCTGGTGTGGGAGAAGATGTAGTCGTAGAAGAAGGTACAGTGGGGTGAGGCTCTGTATGATGTGATTGAGTAGGAGATGATGAGGAATGGGTGAGGTTAGGTAGTATAAGGGAGGTAGTCATAGAGGTGTCTGTGGTGGTGTGAGTGGCTGGTACAGAGGAAGATAATAAGGGAAAGGGAAATTTGTGTTCATGGAATTGAACATCTTTTGAGATATAGATTCTGCCATCAGGGCTTAGGCATTTGAATCCTTTGTGAGTAGGTGACAGTCCCAAATTAACACACTCAACACTGTGAAATTGCAGTTTGTTTCTGTTGTAGGGGGTGAGTAAGGGAAAGCAAGAGCATCCAAAAGATTTAAGGTGAGCATAATCAGGTAAGGTTTTAAACAATGCTTGATATGGTGAGATGAAGTTGGGTAGATCAGCTGTAGGTAATCTGTTAATAAGGTGAACAGTAGTAGTAAAACTATGATCCCAATAAGTAAGAGGCATAGAAGCATGTGCCAAAAGTGCTAAACGAATTTCTGTAATATGTCTGTGTTTCCTCTCTACTGTGCCATTTTGGTGAGAGGTATAGGGACAGGTTTTTCTATGTAAAATACCAAGAGATGTGAGATGATTAGTGAAAGGTCTAAATTCACCCCCAAAGTCAGATTGAAGAGCTTTAAACAAGAATTGACTACCCCTGCTCCCTCTGAGAGGGCTAACATGACTGGTTGGTGATGAATGTTGATGATATTTGCAGGATTTGCGAGAGGAGCAGCGTGAAGAATCAAAGGTAATGATGATGAAAGATTGCGCAGGGATTATAGACTGAAGGTGAAAGGTTCTTGTATGAAGAATTAGCAAGAAAGGTAGTTGAAGATGCATAATGGAAAACAAAATTCTGTTAGGCAGTTAGGCGCCAAGAAGAAAAAGGCTTTGAATACCATGATAGAGTTTAGAGAGAGAGAATTATGCATTTGAGTAATTTTGTAATATTATTGAATGAATGTGAAATGAGTACATTGAGGTATTTAAGAGAGATTGTACAGATTATTTGTTACACCGTGATATTACTCTAATATTAATGAGTCTCTTTTTCGTGTTATTGACTTAATAACCTGTATTTCCTTCAGAAGTGGGTCGTATTAAGCAATTTTCTGGACGCGATGTTTGATTAATTATTGACGTTATGATGATAATATGCTTAAGTATGGGAAACGTGATAATCAATTATTTCCACGTGAGTATCCCTAATTCTTCTTTCAACGCAACTTTCAGTAAACA
Organism: Astragalus glycyphyllos; assembly: GCA_963573325.1. NCBI lineage: Eukaryota > Viridiplantae > Streptophyta > Magnoliopsida > Fabales > Fabaceae > Astragalus > Astragalus glycyphyllos. The sequence goes on along the minus strand of OY754308.1, from coordinate 78,565,512 downwards.
TTTTATTTTAAGTTTATAACATCTAACATTAGTCTAGGGTTGATTTAGAGATATTTGTTTACCTTTAAGAATCTAATTATTTCATGTATTGTTTTTTTTTTGGGGTGGGGTGAGATGTTACAATAATATTACCTCTATTTCTTTTTATCTAGTTAGTCTAGGGTTGTTTTTCACAAACAAGTGAAATCAACTTTTTTTTTGTTTTTGATAAAATGGTAAGTTAATTTTTTCTGGACTTGGATTCTCTCCTTCCACTCTCCCTACATCTCCTCAGTCCTCTTTATCTCTTTCTTAATTTAGGATTTTGCTAAATTCCGTACAGGATCTGTAAGCATAAAGTCTAAGAAAAACTTTAAAGTAAAAAAAAAGAGTCTTTTTTTTCCATTGATTAATTTTTCAATTGATTTGGCAATAACGAACGGATTACGAGTAATCCGTGTCGATCTGCGATAAAGTGTATACCCATATATCTATTTTATATCAAATCAATATATATATATATATATATATCTTTTATTTATATCAATATATAAAAAAGCCCTCCTCTTTCAGTTACAGTACAACGGTTGAATCTCAAATCAAATAGAACAAATAGAAAAAAAAGGGTTTGAATGAAATTGTAAGAATATGTATGCTATACGATTTATTCCCTGGGATTGTAGTTCAATTGGTCAGAGCACCGCCCTGTCAAGGCGGAAGCTACGGGTTCGAGCCCCGTCAGTCCTGATGGATATAAATACAATCAAAAAAATATTATTTCTAACAGGGACCCCCCCTTTTTTTATTTCTTTTTTAGTTTAAGGTATACAATATATAATATAAATAATAAAGTAAAGGTTCCGATGAAGAAAGAAATAAAAAAAGGAATTTTTGATTGCATCAGAAAGTAATTTTTTTTTTTGGTATGGATAAAAGACTCTCTCATCATTAAAAAATATGAATAAATGATGAGAGAGATAGAGAGAAAGAAGGGAGATGTAGGGAGAGTAGAAGGAGATGATCCAACCTCGTTTTTTTCCTATTAATTGTTGATTATAGATGACACTTTTTTCTCTTTATTAATAAATTATTAATAAATAAGTAGTTAAGGGTATAATTGATAAATATGTAATTAATGCGACTTTGGAACTATCAAAATGACAAATAAAAATAAGTATATTTTAAAAAGTGACAATTAAAAAGTGACGAAGAGAGTAATTCTCAATTCAACGGTAAATTGTAGAAATAGCTAACCGCTAAAATGTTATTAATTTTTTGTAGTATAAAGGCTCTAAAGTCTTACAAGGCTGTCTTTTTTAATTTTTTGTATCAATGTTAGAAATTTAAATATCGAATTATGAGATATTATTATAAAAATATCTTGTTAAATTAAAAATATATATTGGTCCGAAAAAGTATGATATTTTTTAGAACTATTTTTCGATTTCTTTTATTGTTTTTTTTTTTGACACACGATTTCTTTTATTGTTAAAAATATTAAAAACACACACTTTTAATAATTAACAAAAACGTAAGGAAATTAAATTAATTACATATATATATATATATATATATATATATATATATGTATATATCCGTTTTGGATAATTGTTAAATTGTCGCCAACATATCTTAGTACAACCGTATAAAGTAAGTTCGAACCAATCTATATTTTTGGAAACCAATACGTAATCCAACGAAATAATGTCCCAACACAATTTTATATATGGCAAATGAAACCGACACTGATTGTTGCAAACCAAGTTTATACTAAAATTGAAAAAACAAACTCAACCTTATCATTATATCAATCTCATAATCATAATAACAAACACCATGCCCAATTCCTATATAAGCACAGAAAATGAAACAAGAGGAAAAATAATTAAAACCCAATTCAAAACCTGTTAGAACTTTATATTAATTCCTACATTTGCATATTCATGATGGGAGGAAAATCTTTGTGTTTGATTATACTTTTAGTAGTTTCCATATTTGCATCACATTGCAATTCTCTTCCTCTCTCAAGCAACAAGAGATGGATAGTTGATGAATCAGGAAAAAGGGTGAAAATGATGTGTGTTAATTGGTCAAGTCACATGAATGCAATGATAGTTGAAGGTCTTGACATGATGCCATTGAATAAACTTATATCTCAAATAAAAGGTCATGGGTTTAATTGTGTACGTTATACATGGGCAACACATATGTTTACACGTTATGCAAATCTTAAAGTTGGAGATAACTTAGATTCCTTGAGACTTCCTGGTGTTAGGTTAGGAGTTAAAGAATATAACCCTTCTTTCGAAAATATTACTGTAGTTGAAGCTTTTGATGCTGTGATTGATGAGCTTGGTAAGCAAGGTATGATGGTTTTGGCTGATAATCATGTTAGTGACCCTAAATGGTGTTGTGATAATGATGATGGAAATGGATTCTTTGACGACGTGCACTTTAGCCCTAATGAATGGCTTCAAGGACTTTCTAATGTCGCCAATCGCGTCAAAGCAAAACCTCAGGTTCGTATACTAAACATTCTTTTTATCTCTTCTACAAATTAGGGATAAAAATTGAAATTCGTCGTTAATTATAAGGTCACAAAATATAGTGACGGAATTAGACACAAAATTTGCTTTTTTAAGAACTAATTTTCCTTCTCGAAATTTACTTTTTTTAGTATAGTCTAAATAAAATATATGTGCAATCACATTCTACCAAATTCTTCTACACACAGACACACACACACACATATATATATAAATATATATATATATATATATATATATATATATATATATATATATATATATATATATATATTTATGCTGGATCACACGAAAAGAGTTTCGTGGTCAACACCACGAAATGATGTGGCGGGTTAGTTTGTGCTATTGTGGTGCTTCCCCGTTTTTTGCTGACCTCTCCATGATGTATGCGTTTTCTTATATACATACTTTACTTCTACATATTAAAATATCTCCCCTATATTGCATAGGTTGTGGCAATAGGGTTGAGAAATGAACTACGAGGTTCACGTCAAAATCCAAGCACATGGCACAAGTACATGGGTGAAGGAGCAAAAACAGTTCACAAAGCAAATCCAAATGTTCTAGTATTTGTTTCAGGCTTAGACTACGACACGGATTTGAGCTTCCTAAAAACAAAACCTCTAAAAACTGAAGTGGGGAACAAACTAGTGTACGAGGTACATTCCTATGCATGGTCAACAGGGTCACAAGATGATTGGGCAAAAAAGCCATTGAACCAAAAATGTGCCAATGTGATGAATAATTTGAATGAGAAGGCAGGGTTTCTTATGAGTGGTTCTAACCCAGTTCCATTGGCAATGACTGAATTTGGGGCAGATATGACAAATATGGATGACAAGAATACTAGATACTTGTCGTGTATGTTGGCCTATCTTGCTGGTGTTGACTTGGATTGGGCTTTGTGGGCAGTACAAGGTGGTTACTATGTTAGAGATAAGGGGACAATTGTGCCTGAGGCTTATGGCTTATGGATGTATGACTTTAGCTCTCTCAGATATGCTGAATTTCCTCAAAGGTTTCAACTTGTGCAAAAGAAGCTTCTAGGTATGTCTTTAATTTTACTTAGAGAATCAAATTAATTATAATAACATTTGATAAAATAGGCTACAACTATGGCTGTCAATTTTGGCCCAGCCCAACGGGCTGGCCCAATGGCCTAGTGTTTGGGTTGGGATGGACTCATTAAATAGAGGCCTAAAAACAAACCAGACCGCTTTGGTCGAGCCCAGTTATCTCGTGGGCCAACGTGGGCCTGTTTTTTGAACATTTTTTAATGGTTTCCCTTTTTAAAGTTAGACTGGAATGCGGGTCGACCCGTTGGTCTAGTGTTTTGCGTTGGATTGAGCTACGAAAAAAAATGGCCCAGTTGACAATTGGGCTGACCTAGCCTAGCCCACTTTAATGTTTTGACACAGTGGGTTAGGCTTGGCTGGGTGGCCCAGTTTGACAGCTCTACCTAGAACGCAACAAAGTACATTAACTAGAAATGCTAAAAGAGAACATAATCAGTTTTGTTTCACTTGAAGAAAAAAAAAGTCTAAATATTGATTGGTCTAAGCAGTGAACTCGAGTTCGAGTCTTGTGAATGGCAAAACATAGTTGTTAAAAGATTTGAACTTTTATATATGGATTCACTCGACTCGTGGGGTTCAATGAAATTTCTGAAATATTGTTGAGAGTTTAGATGAAAAAAAGTTGAACTGTACGAAAAATAACATGAGAGAATGTATTTAATAGATTAAAAGATCTAAATTACTTATGAGTGCATATTTTCTTAAATGCAGAACCAAGCTCAAATTCTAGCAAGTCCTACATAATATACCACCCATTAAGTGGGCAATGTGTGAATGTGAACAAGAACCAAGAACTTGAACTAGGTGCTTGTGAGGGGCAAAATAGGTGGAGCCAAGAAGGGCAACAAATCAAATTGGTAGGAAAAGGTACATGCATTGAAGCAATTGGTGATGGATCTTCAGTGAGAGTCTCTAATGATTGCAAGAGCAAGCAGAGTTTTTGGAAAACATTATCAGTGTCCAATCTTCATTTGGGTACCTTAGATGGAAAGGGACAAAACTTATGCTTGGAAAGGGAATCTCCCACTTCACCTAAGATTGTCACAAAAAAATGCATTTGTGTGGGTGAAGATCCTAATTGTTTGGATGATCCTCAAAGTCAGTGGTTTCAGCTTGTTAGCACAAATGTGTAATGGGGGGTTTAACTAAGATTTCTTTTTCTATTTGTGATCTATTCCTATTAAAGAATGTTTTCTATGTAAACAATCACTTTGATGTATCGTGTTTTAGTACAATTTATCCTTCAAACTTATTAATCTATAACTACTTAAAATTGTACTATAACTACTTAAAATGTATAACTAAGTAAAATAGAAAAAGCAAAAACACCGGTAATCGTATATAATAAAGAAAAGATTATGTATACAATATCATTAGAGGGACCAAATTAACTTAGAGGCTTTGAATTAGCCTAAGAAGTTCGAGTTAACTTCTCAAAGAGTGGCCTATATGGTATTAATGTTGATGACTATTTGATAGCTCACGAATCATAATAATCGACCTTACATGATAGGTACAAGAACCAGATGGTTCAATTGGATCAACATTTATGAACAAATATCAACTTCTATACAATGACCTACAAGATGCAAAAGATCGTGTAAAAAACCAATTCATTTGAAGCATTTACAAATTAATAGTAATTAAATAACAAGGTTAACAGATTTAAACATTCATAATATAATATGCTTACCAGAATAACCAATGTTAGTAGAAGCCCGTTGATTCTAATGCATAAAAGCTCAATCCATTGTGCCTGATAAGGAATTAGGAAACGAAGAAAAATTGAAAAGCTGTTAGGTTTGCAGTTTTCATTCTCTACGCAGTTTATATATCCGCAACACAACTAAACAGAGATCAAGATCATAATTCATGATGTAATCGAGAGTTTATTGAAGTGGTTTTATTGAATCACAATTGAAAGCCTCGTCATAAAGTTTTGTTGCGCGCTTTTAAATGCAAAACAGCAAAATTCAGACGCCTACGTCTTCGTAGTTAGGTGGTTGAAGGAGATAAACGACAAGACAGGTTACTTATCATATTGAATAAAAACTATCATTCCGATGAAGCCGAGTTTGATTCACGGTGACTGCACGGCGGCGATGGCGAGTTATGATGGAGATTGGAGAACAGTAAAATCAACAAAGAATCGAGTTCAAGAGAGAAGGGTGAGCTTGTTTAAATAGCACTAATAATCCTATGCTAATGACGAATTCTTATCACTTAAGAGATAATTAAATATTAATTAGTAATATCATCATTGAAATTTTGTGAAGAACTTGGTTTGGATGCAATATCACGAAGTTTAACTTCAAAGTTCAGATTAAGAGCATTGATTTTCTATGTAACATTTATTTATACACTGAGTGGTTCATTGCAGAATACTGCAATTAAGCTCTCACCTTGTTTGATAGTTTTGGAAAACTGGGCATTCTACTTGCTGATGCACCTGAAGTTCCTTTGGTGCTGGTCGCGTTTTTCTAACATTCACATAATAATATGTAAAGTAAATTTACACATCAAGTAGAGCAACACAATGGAAAAAAATAATACTAATTTTTTTATTAACAATATATAGTAGCTCTGACATTAAACAATGATGAAGGGCGCCCAACACACAAGTTTAGTGCAGTGGCGCCATTTTCCTTATTTTGATATCTTGATAAATTTCTAAAAATCATATTTTTTTTCCTATTCATTCACTAGTTAAAACCAATTAATGTGGTTTTATAAGAATAATAAAATTTATATCTATATATATGGACTTTGATGAAATGAATCTATACTCCTCCTGGGTTGTCTTGTGGTCCAAAAACACGGTTGTGACAACTAGGATTGCAAGGATAAGGACAATCTATCTGGTGAAAGGTTCTTCTTTCATAAAACCAGTCTGCTACAGCCTTTGCAATGGTCTGTAAACATTTTAAGCAGACAAATTAGCTATTCAGCTACATAGGATATGATATGTGATGACATTAAAAAAATCCAAAATATGCAGCTTCTTACTGTCTTGGCTAGCAGTGGTGAGTCACTTCTGAACCATAATTCCTGCATTTCAGTTTGGCAATGGGCATAGCAAGAGTCTATGAACATTCCTTTGGATGGAGAGTTTCCAAGAACAGTTAATGCCCTAAGGAATTCTGTCCTGAAACCTGAAAATTGCAAAAGTGAAGTTAGAGAAATGCTGTAATATCTGGTAACTATGTAGCACTGACACTTCAGATTGAATGCATGTCCAGTGTCTGACGCCAACACGACACATGTCGTTACATTCAATTACTTTCATCTTCTCAAATTATTATCAGTGACTACGTGAGTGTCAATGTGGTGTCTGTGTCGGTGTCGAAAGTTAGGGACTTGTAGGCCCCTAAAAACGTTAACCAAATTTTAGAAAGATATGATATGACAACCTATGACATCAGAAGCTGTTTTTCTCATGCCAATATTTTCATGTCATAGGTATACAAACTATAGACAGCATTTTAAGGGTGATTGTTGATTACAAAAATTAGCATCTTTCCATGAGATACAAATAATTGAGATCAGAATATTCACCTTGCATTACATCTAGTTGATTTGATGAGCAGTTGTTTATATCTAGCTTGCAGCTATGCCAGTGTCCATGAGGATCAGCAACACCCGGTGCCAAAATGTTCTTAATCTGAATCAAAACAAGATCTTGAGGATCAGAGAGAAACTCTAGTTGGAAATAGGTTAGTGTGTTTGGTATTTAGGCTTATCTACTTGTATAAGCACTTGTGATACTAGTTGTGATAGCTTATGGAAACAGCTTATGACATGTCTATAAATGAGCTGTTTTTTAGCTTATTTCCGTAAGCTCTCCGAGATAGTTTATTAAAACAACTTATAGCTTATGAAAAAACAAATTGAATATATTTTATCTTTTATTATAGAACTTATGCATAAGCATTTATATGATAAATAAACGTTTATGCAACAAATGCTTAGTTAAGTTGTTTATCGGAATAGTTAGGTATAGCGACCTTGACCAATATATAAACCAGGGATCATTTCACAAACTGAAGTGATGTATGTTGAGCAAATCTAACCTGCCATGAGTCATATGCCGCATTTATAAAGAAGATTGGTGTAGTGATTTGTGATGCAAAATATTGTGGGAAAAAGCACTGCAAGATTGTTTAGAATTCAAAAGTGTTAGTAACACTAAAAGAAGGAATTACAAGGGTAGGAAGATACCATAAAACTGTAGTTCACAAACTTACTAGTCCTGGGCTGAGTTTTGAAGTGCATGACCGAGGCAAATTCCTTGCAGAGCCCTAACAATAAAAAGAATAGCAAAAAAATAAAATAAATCATACTTGAATATTTTAAAGTTCTTTCTAACATGGGAATGATCAGAGTGAGGAAAGATACATGTGTGGCAACAACTTGACTGAAGAACTGTGCAACATGATATGTTCCAGATACGTCCCTTCTGTTAACAATAGCATATTGAATCTCATAAAATTATTTTAGGACTTCAAATTATTGGGAAAATGTCAAGCGAGGATCAAATAATAGAGAGACCATGAGGTATCGGCTCAATGGTAAGAGTTTGACTTTGTAACCTCAGGAAACAAAGTTTGAATTCCTTATAAACAGTTGTAAAATAGTCATTAATGCGACTTCAATTAATGATCATATAGTAGAGAGCTTACGCATTGATAAAGTAACCAGCATCAGAGAGGCATTTCACTTTAGCTCCACGAGGTAGAAAAGCTCGAAAGCGATCACAATGCAGTATTGAAGTCAATCCTCCAGCTGAACATCCTGATATAATAGCCTGTAGTTACAGATTCTGGTGAGTGAATAAAAAATCAATGAAGAGGAAGAAAAAGAGTGGCAAATCATCAATCAATGCTTCATACATTTCTAGCATTTTTCATTCCTTTTGCTAGTAAATCTTCCATGACAGCATTAAAAACCCTTGCTCCTCTGAAATGCAACTTAGTTACCTGATCATTTGAAAGAAAAGATAGGAGAACTTTTAAAACTAAGAGTAAAAAACTAATATTTTCTTGTAAAATTAATTAGATTTTAAAATTTCTTTGAATTTGGACTTGATGAAACTTACTGGATTCACTGCTTCCACATCACCAGTAAATGATGAGCCATCACAATATCTAACCTTGATTCTGTTCCAATTATAGAAATCTGAAATTTACAACATTCGTTAGAACAAAAACATTGGATTGGTGAAGAGAAACTATAGGTCATTTGACTATTAGGAAATAGTAATACCTGGATTAAACAATTTCCTATTGTTTAAAATTCCTGAAAATGCAATTTGATTGGCCATTTTTTTGGATGATCCTAAACGATTGGTCTTGCGAGAAAGGCAAGTAGTGACATTGTTGCACCATCCCCCACCCTAATAGAAACGAAATAGAAATTGAGGTTCATCACCAATAAAAGAGAACCTTCCATGATTTGTCTAAAAAAAAGCAAAGACTTCTATGTAGCACCGGCACTTCAGGTTGAAGCCGAGTCTGGTGTCCGACACCTACACTGACACTTCAATTATTTCCGCTTTTAAAATTATTACTGATGTCTAAGTGTCCGTGTCAGTGCTGCGTCCGTTGTCTATGTCTGTGTCGATGCTTCATAGCTTGATTATTGATGTAGCTTGATTATTGATAGCAATTTGTAGAAAGGGACTAACCTCAAATTGAACTAACCAACTGTTAATCCCAGTTCCAAATCCCTTATCAAGATGGTAAGCTGGTGGACTCCCATCCAAACAAACTGCACAACATTCAAAATTTCAATTACATATCATTTGGTATTAAACATTAGTTAGAATATAAAGCATGAGATGAATAGATAACAATCAATAAAGCTAACTATGAACAAACACAAATGAAAAATTAATCCTAACCAGCTCCTTTTGCTACCGCGTTTTTGACATAAGTGATTGGTACATAAGCAGCTTCTGCCTTCAGCAATACTAGTACAAACACCAGAAGATTTAACCATTGGCCTATTCTTATCATCCCCATTCTGCATAAACATAACAAATAAGAAATGATAAACCAATAGTATTGTCTTCTATAAGAAGGATATATTTGGCCTTCAGAAATCCTTTGTAACTCTTAAGGAATAAGGAAAGTGGAGAGTAGGAACAAGAGTTACCAAATTTGAAGTCTTGTATTGAAAGATAAGCAGGGAGATAAAAGGGAAAAAGAGAAAAGAGAATATGAAAAGAAATTCAATATCCTTATCAACCAAAGTTCACTAATACATTCTTTATTCCAAAAGCAAAATGGAACATTTCAACTTATATCATAATCTTAGAATCAGTGAATTACTTCATCCATAGGATGCCTAAAAACTAAACTTCTAATATTATAGCTGTGGAATTCTCAGTTCATGCCAATCAGGCTAATCCCAATGACCAATTGGTTTCCACTTTCCAGAGTGGAAAATCTAAACCACAAACTTGCATTCCCATATATGATATATGATATATGAATATCTCAGTTATTATCAGAATACAGAACAACACAACAAAGGCAATAGTATTTAAAAATCAACTTGCAGTTCACATATTGATATCTCCCATAAATGATAAATCATTGATCCAACTCTAATCAAATAACTTAGCCTAAATTCTAAAGCTAAAAGCAGAAACTTTATTCCAACCCCACAAACTGTCACATGCTCAAAGCTGCAAAAAAGTGTTTTTTTAAGAAGAAACCAAAAACATTGTGTGCAGAATGAATAAGTATATATGAATCTGAGTAATAATAACAGTACCTGAATTGAGAATGAGGAAGAAAGTGCTCAATGGAGTGATGAGATGAAAATGAAATGAAAGCAAGTGATGGTGGTAATGCTTTAATAAAGGTTTTGTTGTTATTAAAAATGGAGGAAGCGAAAAAGGAAAGAGAATGTAACTAAGAATGGTTAAGAAGTCAGTTTCTTATGTGGGGAAGTTGAAAGACAAATGGTTGAGAAAGAAAAGAAGTTCGTGGAGGGAGATGGGTATTAAATTAGTTAATATTCCATTTTTATTATTATTATGTTAAATAAAGAAAGAAATGTGTTGTCGTTCGTTTCTGTGAGTGTGACTCATGAGACGAAAGAGAACAAAGTTTCTGTGTATGTGATTGGGCAGAGAACCCAAGAACCGACACTCATTTGCACTATTAAATGCAACACCCAAAATTATTTGTAATTTAATTATATGTATTTATCAGTGCTGTTAGTGTACTAACAGTGACAGACAACTACGCAACTTTCAGTCTAATTGAGTTTTTTTTCCGCTTTTTTTGGTACAGATCATTGATGCCTACTCAGGAATAATCTCTCCTCGTACTTAGGATCAGATTTTGCACTGGTCAATACGGAATTTGTCCAATGCGAAATCAAACCCGAGAATACCGGGTCCAAGATCGATTAAGTTATTGCGCCAATTGGTTTTTCTCCCCTTTGAAAAGCTAAAGCTAGACTGAATGTTTTTATTAAATAGTTTAATTGGTAAGAAGAATATAAATAGATTAGGAAGTTCAATTGGTAAGACACTTATGGCTTATCCTTCAAAATGTTTGTTGGTTCAAATCATTATTTTAGTCTACGCACGGAGTGATAAGTAAAATTCATAATGCAAAGCGGAGACTGAATGTTTTTATTAAATAGTTTAATTGGTAAGAAGAATATAAATAGATTAGGAAGTTCAATTGGTAAGACACTTATGGCTTATCCTTCAAAATGTTTGTTGGTTCAAATCATTATTTTAGTCTACGCACGGAGTGATAAGTAAAATTCATAATGCAAAGCGGAGATCTCGAATTCAAACCGATAACATGAAAAATATTTGGTCTAACGATGTTGACTTTATTAGCCGTAATAGCCCTTATGAATTCTGAGCAGAAGTAAGAACACTATTAATTTAAAAAAAAATTTATGGAAGCTTTCATTATTTTCATTCTCATTATTGAAATACTACTATTATTAACGCATTGAAATTTCAACGTTTTAAAATATTAAAATGATTAGTGACATGATATACGCGTGATAACTTTCTTAAATATGAGAACGTAAGTCAAAGCAATCACTCATTGCACTATTACTTTTGTTTTCTTTACAATTAAAGAATAATAGTAACCAGCCGTGTTACCCGTGCCGTGCACGGGGGGCGAAAAAAAAACAGAAGTTGCGACACAAAAGGTCTAAATATTACATTCTCATAGCAATAAAAATTTTAACAAAGGTTTGAAGATAGAGCAAAATAAACAAAACAAAGATAAAATGTCTTGAAGGTACACGCCACTAAAAAAAGTCATTACATAATAATAGGATTGTGAGCACTTTGGCCAACTTCTTCATGATGAGAAGAATTAGTCCTATGAATGGGACGGCAGCCTCGATGAGGGTAAAGCATCTAAATTGGAGGCGGTTGATTGCGCATTATTCTAGGACGAACACGTGCAGCAGTCATCGGACAATGGATTTTGAAGCAACCATTTGAAACATAGGTTAAAACGACCTCACTCCTAGTAGGTGTTCCAATCAAACCATCAACACCAAAGAGATTCATAATCTCAGTAGTCTTGGTCTTAATATAAGGCACTTTGTGTTGCTATTAGGCTGTTAGCATACCCACCATCGGCATAAGCACCGTTAACATTTCCACGATAAGCATTTTGATTAAAATACTCCACTTGGATGGAAGGTCATTGATTACGCATAACACGTCGTCAACGACGATCAACAATAGTTGTCAAGGAACATGAATATTGAAATGCCCTTGAGATACATAAGTGAAATAAAAAAGTGCAGGACCTTCAAGCAAAAAGATTCATTATAGTAGTGATTTTGGTCTTTAAGTATGATTGCCCAGTCTTATTCGCACAAAGAGTATACATCAACATAAAGTGTTTCTCAAAACATAAAGAAAGTGATTTTAGAGTACCAAAAATGCCAAGCATTTAGTAAGTGACACACATTTTATCAACTTCCCAATTACTGAGCCTGACCCAAAGTGGGTTTCTTGATGACAAACCCATTCAAACTAATTTACAAATTTAAATATGATTCCAATCAACGGCTTTCAAAATTTAACCCCTACCAAACCCTTTACTCGCCCCAAAGAAAACAATCTGAAGACAAATCAAACTCTACTCGTTACAAATTCAACACAAGAAAAAGAATGATATAAGACGTCATCACTCTACTCTTAAAGTGTGGTGTTTTAAAATGTGGTGTACAATGATACTGCAAACTTTTGTCCCCTGTGTAACTTTAACTTTGTCTTCATCTTCATCAACTCACCTTGTAATCCTATGAACAAAACAGAGTTTTCTGGTTAGTATCAACTTATTATAGGCCGTAGCTATTCACATGCTAGAGAAAATATCCAAGTTTTATAGCTTTATAGCTGACGTTTCTCTTAAATAGGTGGCATTGGCACGGGGTAAAAGCTCTAGTTAATATAGAATTGTTATTGGGTAAAATTTGTTTTTTAAATTGCAACATGAGAAAACTTTGTTTAAATTGAAGGTAAGTATAAACTAAAAAAATATTTATTTAATAAAGGCAATTGCGGACTTAAAAACTAAAATAGAGTGTGTACATATTTGTCACGAAATTATTATTTCTCACTAAATCGGTTATTGAGGAATGGACTATGAGTACTTGAACGGTAATTTTTTTTTTCAAACACTAAAGTACTCAAAAATATGCTGCTTAGCATTACATTTTATGTATTTTATCATGAAATTATATATTTTTTCACTAAATCGGTTATTGAGTCACAAATTTTTGACATTTGAATAGTATATTTTTTTGGAAACAATAAAGCATAAAAAACACACTACTTAACATTGTACTTTACATATTTTTTTGAATTTATTTTTTTCACCAAACCGGTCACTGAGGAACAAACTTTGTGTATTCGAACAGGTGAACTTTTTCGATATTTAGGAATGAATTTTGAGTATTTGAAAAAGCATCACAAAAACACACTGGCCAGCATCATAATTTACATAATTTATTATGAAATTAATTTTCATTTTTTAGCAATCCGATTATTGAGGAAAAATTATTATTTTTTTGGCAACTAATTTTGTTTCGGACTCTAAAGAACCTAAAAAAATTGCTAGCATCACACTTTACATAATATATCACGAAATTAATTTTCGTTTTTCACCAATCTGATTATCGAAATTTTTTTCAAAATTTTAATGTAATATAAAAAAGGAAAATATTAAAAAAATGGGGGGTAGGGGGTGGGGGTGGAGGTGGGGGAGAGGGAGAGGGAGAGGGGTGGTGTGGGGGGGGGGGGGGGCGGGGGTGAGGGGGAGGGGGGAGAGGGAGTGGGAGTTTTGGAGGGAAAGTGTAGTGGGAGACTCCACAAGATTTATATTTTAAAGATATTAATGACTGGTACCAGCTTCCAGTAAAAAAAATGACTAATACCAAAATGGTTAAAATCTTAACGTTTTAGTTTAAAATTAATCAAAATGATAACATTTAAAATAAATAACTCCTTGAAAGTAATTAATTTAATTATAACCTTTGAAATAAAAAATAATAAAATAACATACACAAGAAATGAGGATTGAACTGTGTATTTAGTTTTCTAAAATTTAATAAATTTTATGGAAACTCCTCTTTTAGAACATCTTTTGCAAACGTGTTTTTCAAAAAGATGATATTTGAAAAACAGATTTATGTAACCTCTTTTCAAAAGTTGAAGTTTTCCTTAAAACTATTTTGAAAAGTTTTGCTTGAATCCGTAAACTAAGATAGAAGGTTGGTTAAGAAGTAGAAGTAGAGAGGAAGTAATCACCTATGTAGCACCGACACTTCTGGGTGAAAACGACATGTTCGGGTCGTGTCGAATACCGATATCGACACTTCAATTACTTGTATTTTTTTTTTAAAAATTCAAAATAAAATCGGTGTCTAGGTATCTGTGTCGTGTCTAGTGTCCGTACCAACTGAGTAGATGTGAATATATAACAAGTTTAGATGATAAATTATTAAGATTGACTCAGTTGGTAAGGAGTTGGCTCATTCCCCACAAAAGTGTGGGTTCAACTCTCGTTGCCGATGTGAAAACCTCTTTGGTGGGTAATCTTTATATATCTCTGTAAGTACTTAAAGAGTCGTGAGGCCTGCCCTATAAAAAAAATACTCCCTCCGTCCCATATTATATGTCGTTTAAGGTTGTGACATAAGAATTAAGAAAAATAGTTAATTTTGTATAGAAAAGAGAGATTGTGAGTTAGTTTACCAAATTGTCCTTCATTAATAACATTAGAAATATAAAAAGTAAAATCGTAAGAAGAGACACATTAAATAATGTATTATGGGACAATTTTTTTTTTTGCGAAAGCCATATAATATGGATGGAGGGAATATAGATTATTTAAATATTGCAAATAGCAAGAATGATGGTGTGATAGGTTTGTTATGTAGTGGAGGATCCGACCCAAGTCGTTGACGAAGAAGAAAATCGGCGTTACGCCTTACGCGTTCCCATCCACAATTCCACATAGTACATCAATGAGTGAGTGGTTCGAATGTGCAATCTCAGGCAGCGTCGACAAATTAAAGTTGGAACTCCACTTTGGAGCAATGATCTCCTGTTTCCTACACTCCTGAGCTCACTTACCCTTCCAGCCAGACACAGTTGACTTTTTGTCTCTCTTCTTCCTAACAAAAAAAGGTGAAAATCATTGGATGGATGTTGTTCTGCACTGTACTTCCGACCTTGAAGGGTGGTCCGAGGTAGTTAGTGGGTGATATCCTTAGTCAATGATCGTGTCCGATCCTGCTGGTGTTGTACCTGCAATATTACTCCAATGTTCTGCACTGTACTTCCGACCTTGAAGGGTGGTCCGAGGTAGTTAGTGGGTGATATCCTTAGTCAATGATCGTGTCCGATCCTGCTGGTGTTGTACCTGCAATATTACTCCGATGCTAAAGTCAGTGGAATAGTCTTAATTAAATGATAAATATGAGTCTGCTTACCATTAATGAGGCAATGAATGTTGTATTTATAGAGTGAGGTGGGGTTGATTCCAATGAATTAGGACCGTCCGATCTGGTGGTTTGATCTGAGCCATTGATGTTCGGACTGGGCCCTTTGATATTGGGCTTTTGTGTGGTGTGAATAAAGCCGAAAGAAGGGGTGTATGTGGTCAAAAGACTAACCATAACAGTTGCCCCCCAAGTCTGGTCGTCTTAGAGGCGATCTTGACTTTGACGAGATTACGATCACTTCTTCATGATCTCTGAATGAGCAGTGATATTTCAGACGTTGCTACGAGATGGGGAGGCGATCTTATTTGTCCGATGTCTGATGAGATACGAAGCGGTTTTTCTTACCGATCTCGAGTATGGTTTGATAGTGATGAAGTGAATTTTGACCGTTATAATAAATTCGAATTTCGAAATGGTGCCTTTGCATTTATTGCGTTTGTCAGAGCGCGTTTCCCAATGGCGGCTAATGATGGTGACGCTTTGGTAGGTGTGTGCGTGTGTCGAAAGCCTTCGATGGGATGGGTCGATTCGATTTGGGCCCAATCCAGTTCTGCGAGGCCCACTATAAATAGGGGTTAGGTTCCCTGCTTTATTCCTGATTGGCAATTTGCTCTGCATACCGATCTTCATATCCGAGTTTAAGTTCGTCGATCAGGAGGATAGCGGCTAGGGTTTCACCATTCCAGTGGGTTCAAGTGCTTGATTTTCGCAGAAGATTTATCAGTGAGAGCATTGTTTGTGCGAGGTTAGTTCTTTTCTCAATCTCTTTGCTTGTTTTTTCTTCGAATAGTCATATTTGCCCCCATTTCTTTAGTTGCCACAGGGTGGGGGTTGTCAGGTCGGTTTTAAGATCGGTACGGACCCGTTAGGTCGTTACTCCTGACTTTCCCATGCCCCCATTCCTGCAGGTTTTAAAACTGGCGGTTACCAAAAAAACTCGTAGGCAGATTTCCCAGCAACCCCCGCAACTTGAGAGCGTGATGGCCTCTAGTGGAGAGAATGTCGATGGTCGTCGTTCCGACACTGTCCCGGTTATTCCCGAAGTTCAAGATCATCCTGATTCAGCCCCGACTAGCGAACAAGTGGAGGACGATCCTGAGGTTGGTCGTCATTTTTCTGATGATGGGGAGCAGTCTTCTGAGGATGTGGCTATCGTTGGTGTAAAAAATACGGAGACCGATGTCGTCGTGGTGGAGACGGCGTCTTCTGAATCGATGCCTTCCGATGATGAGCAAGGGTCTTCGCATACTCAGGAATTTGCCGTTGACTTAGATGCCGAGGCTGATGATCGTATATCTGCTTTGACTGATGGTTATTCTAGCACTGGTCCGGGGCGAGTCGATCTTCCTATGCCTTATGACGTGAATGTTCCTCGTATTCTAAATTGGGTCGCTTCTTCTGTTACTGAAACAAGATCTCTGTACGAAGCAGGGGAAGATATGAGCACTTTTGTAAATAAGTTATCCATTCGGGGCCGACTTTGGAACGTTGAGGGAATGAGATCCGATGAGCACGCAGCGACCTGGCCAGGATCCTTGAAATTTGTCATGTATGATGTATTGGTATCCGATATGCATATTCGTCCACCGTTTACTAATCTTCAACAGACTGTTTTGGCGAGATTGGAATTGGCACCTTCGCAACTTCATCCCAATGGTTGGGCGTTTCTTCGAGCCTTTGAATTGATATGCCTTGAACTTGATCGTCCAGTGTCCGCCGATCTATTTTTTCATTTGTTTGAGGTGAATAGGAATAGAGAAAGAGGCGAGGAAGGGAACGCTTGGGAGCATGTGAGCCTTCGGTCTCTGAAAGGTGCCAAGATTTTCCGGGCTTATTCAGATTCGCTGAAGGGGAGGTGGAAGGAGCTTTTTTATTTTGTGGAACCAGTGAATAGTGAGGCAATCGACCATGTGGGGAGATTTGATTCGGATGGGCAAACTTTGGTGTCTACTAAGTTTCCCATAGGATGGGGACTCGGTCATTATAACCGATCTCCTAGATCCTATCATGTCGGCGAATCTCATCTTTGCCGTGCTGATATCCTGACCAGAGATATTTTGTTGTTTATTTCATCTCAAGTGCCCTATACCAAGCATAAATATCGAGGTATTCCTGTCGATCGTCTGGTTAAATGTGCTACCAGGAGAAAGGTTATGGGGGTTCTAGGTAGGGTCGTATTTTGGTCTGTCAATTTATCTTTTGGCAGATAATTTGTTGATGATTTTGACTAAATCGTTCAATTTTTTCTTTGTTTTCAGATACGATGGCAGGAAGTAGGATTGCTCAATTGAGGAGGTTAGCGTTGGAGAATCTGGGGGTCGAGGAAGGTGATCATGTGAACCCAGAAGTTCCAGAAAATATTCCCGATTTAAGCGGTGCCGTTCATGTTTCCCCGATCAGGACCGTCCACGAGGAATAGCTGCAGGAGAATCCTGGGGAAGATCTTCAGCATCGGAAGAGAAAACCGGTGAATGAGGGAGCCTCTCCAAAGCAGGCGAAGAAGAAGAAGGTGATGATTCCAACAGATTCTAAGTCTTCCAAAGGGCATAGATCTTCTAAGAAAGCAACTCCTGTTCCCGTGGATGCGAGTTTTATGGAAAAGAACATGGAGGAATACCTTACCGATCCAGTTAGTGCGGCCGCAAAGCTGTTCGTTCACTTGGCCGACGTTACCAGATTGCAGAGGGAGGAGATGGAACGTCGTCATGAAGGTGAGGTGTTCTATCTGGAGTTCGTTTGCCGTTCTTTTTTATCTTCCTTATTGACTTTTATTTGTTTTTCAGAGTTGGTAACCAGTGAGAGGGCCAAGTTATTCAATGCTCTGAAAGAACTGGCAGAAAAGAATAAAGTCCTGGGTAACACTCTGAACGACCTGAAGACTTTGAAGGCTTATGTGGATGATCTTGAAAAATCCCATAATTCTGCTAAGTCGCAGATCGAGGATAGCACTGTTCGTATCGGTCAGCTGAACGATCGGATTGGAGTGCTTGAAGGAGAGAGGGAGATTGCTGAAGATACAATTAAAAGGTTGGAGGATCGGATTCAAGAGCTCATGGCGTCGCTGAAAAAATTCAAGGAGAACAAGGCTGGGACTAGTTCCACTCCTGAAGATCGATGCGCCGTGCTTGAGAAAGAGCTTGCCCAAACCCGTGCTGAGCTGATAAAATCTAAGAAGGAAGCGCGGACTGCCGCCGATCTCGCTTTGGAAATGGCAGGAGACGGCTTCGATCTTGCACTTGATCAAATTGCTCTTGTTTATCCTTCTCTTAATCTTGACAGAGCCGTCCTGAATGTGGATCATGAGATCGAGGGAGACCAGATTGTGAAGGTTGATATCAAGACTAGTGTGAAGACCGTGGTTCATCCCAGGTCTGCCTGATTTATGTTCAGATTCAGTTTTTGTAAGAGATCCGGTTTTGATTTAGATTTTAGTTTTTGTTTATAAAACTTGAGGTCTCGGCCGTTTCCGAGGTGGTTGTAATGAAAGTAATTTTGTATTTGTCACCGTAATTATCAATTTTTACAGTCTTGACTGTATAGTTCTTTGATAAAAAAAATGACAAGTGTGGGACGTAGGTATAAAAAGGTTTTGAGAGGAGCTCTTCAAACGTTTTTAGAGAGGACCTGTTTGAGAATTTTCGTAGGTTTTAAAAAGGTTTGAGAGGAGCTCTTCAAACGATTTAGAGAAAACCTGTTGAGAACTCTCGTAAGATCGGGCCTAAGGACAGTTTACCAGGACTCGGCCCAGATTTAACTCGTCGATTAGGGTTCTTGGCTACTAAGGCCAATGATCGAGTTAAGGAGAAATCCTTAACGGATCTTTCGTACCTTTTGGGCAGTTTACCAGGACTCGGCCTGGATTGAACTCGCCCCTAAGGGTTGTGACTGCTTTGGCCACGTATGGAGATCTTATGAGATCGGTCCAAGAATTAGTCTAAATGTTTATGTAGATTTATAGTGGTAGGGACTACCGTTACATAAAAATGGCACACGCAAAACCGTCGTGTCCTTAACTGTAATAGCTTTTCAACTTTGTGGTGTTCCAGCTTCGGGGGATCTCCTTTTTGCAAAGTGTTTCCAATTTGAAAGCTCCGGTACCGGTCTTACTTTTAATACGGTAGGGTCCTTCCCAATTGGGTGCTAATTTTCCTTGCGAAGCATTTTTCAAACCAATGTCAGCTCTTCGAAGGACTAAGTCGTCGATTTCGAAATCCCTGGGGATGACCTTGGCATTGTATCGAGTTGCAACGCTTTGTTTGACGATGGCTTCTCGAAGTGTGGCTCGTCCTCGAACTTCGTCGATGAGATCGAGGTTTTCTTTTAAAGCTTGGTAATTTTCTGCGGGTTTTTTGGGATTCGCTACTCTCCAACTTAGCTCGCTGATTTCCACCGGGATGACCGCCTCGCTGCCATAGGATAGCCGGAACGGCGTTTCTCCCGTTGAGCTTTGAGGGGTTGTTCAGTAAGCCCAGAGAACATATGGGAGTTCTTCTACCCAATTACCTTTGGCGTCGTTCAGTCTTTTTTTTAAACCGTTAAGGAGTATCTTGTTGGCTGCTTCTACTTGACCGTTAGTTTGAGGGTGTTCTACGGAAGTAAAATGATGATTGATTTTGAAGTCGGACATCACTTTCCTGAAACCTTTGTCGGCGAATTGAGTCCCATTATCAGTGATGATCGATTCGGGGATCCCGAATCTGCTCATGATGTTTTTTTTGAAAAATTTCAGACAGTTCCTGGCGGTTATGGTGGCTAAGGGCTCTGCTTCAATCCATTTGGTAAAATAATCAATTGCTACTATGAGAAATTTGTTTTGGCCTGGAGCAGTTGAAAATGGGCCTAGGAGATCTATCCCCCATTGGGCAAAGGGCCATGTGGAGGATAGATTTCGAAGTTCGGATGCTGGGGCGACGTAAACGTTGGCGTAGATCTGGCATTTTTTGCACTTTTTGACGTAGTTTTTGGCATCACCTTCCATGGTCGGCCAATAGTATCCTGTGCGTAGAGCTTTTCGAGCTAGGGAACGGGAGCCAAGATGTTGCCCACATATTCCTTCATGAATTTCAGCTAGGACGGAATGTACTTGTTCCCTTTCAATGCATTTTAATAATGGTGAGGAGAGGCTTCTTTTGTATAATGTATTATCTATGACTGAGAAGGCGGAGGCTTTTCTCCTGATGATTTTTGCTTCTCCCGAATTTGGAGGTTCAATTCCTGTCTTGATGTATTCCAATATTGGAGTGATCCAACTTTGGTCCTCCTCAATCGTACAAATTGCGGAACTATAAGTCGGAATAAGGGAGATACTGGGTCTTCTAAGTAGTTCTTGGATGATTGTCCGGTGATTTCCGGCGACCTTGGTGCTGGCGAGTTTTGATAGGATGTCCGCCCTCTGGTTCTGGGATCTGGGGATGTGCTTTACTTCGGCTGTTCTAAACTGTGTGAGTAACTCTCGGATTCGGAGCTGGTATTTCAGCAGGGTTGGATCCTTGGTCTCAAATTGATTGTTTATTTGTGAAACGACCAAGAGTGAGTCCGTGTAGAGATTGACCTGAGAGACTCGTAGGTCAATTGCTAATCGTAACCCTGCGATGCAAGCCTCGTATTCTGCTTGATTATTAGTTGTTTGGAAAGCGAAGGTAAGGGAGACTTCAATGATTACCTTATCCGGGCTTTCCAACATTAGACCCGCGCCGCTTCCTTTGGGGTTGGAAGATCCATCGACGTGTAGAGTCCAGACGTCGTTGATAGGATCAGCAGGAATCATTTCTGCTACAAAATCTGCTAGAACTTGGCCCTTCATCGTCGTACGAGATTCGTACTTGATTCCAAATTCGGAGAGTTCTACCGCCCATTTGATCATTCTTCCGGCAAGGTCGGGTCGGTGTAGAATCTGCCTTATTGGATGGTTGGTGCGTACGACTATCTGGTGTGCCACAAAATATGGTCGGAGGCGTCGAGCTGCGACGACTAAGGCGAGGGCGATTTTTTCTATTTGCTGATATCTGCATTCGGGTCCCTGGAGTGCTTTGCTTACAAAATAGATCGGACTTTGACCAGTTTGTGTTTCCCGGATAAGGACGGCGCCCAAAGCTTCTTCCGAGATAGATAGGTATAAGTACAGAGTTTCTCCCTCGTATGGGCGAGTAAGAATGGGTGGTTCTGAAAGTGCTTTTTTGAGTTGTTGTAAGGCTTCGTCTTGCTCGTTTGTCCAGCTGAACTTTTCTTCGTTGTCCTCCTTTTCTTTTTTCAAAAGTTTGAATAAAGGGAGAGATTTGAATGCCGCATTTGACAGGAATCGTGATAAAGCGGCGATCATTCCATTGAGTTTTTGGACCTCTTTTTTGGAAGTTGGAGTCCGCATTTCAGTCACAGATCGACATTTGTCGGGGTTTGCTTCAATTCCCCTCTTTGTTAGATAAAAACCGAGGAACTTTCCAGCTCGGACCCCGAAAGTGCATTTTTCTGGATTTAGTCTCATGTTATTTTTCCTGATTTCAGTGAAGATTTCTTGAAGGTCTTTTACGTGGTCGTTTTCCCGCTCACTTTTTGCAATCATGTCATCAAGATAGACTTCAACGGTCTTGCCTATCTGTTTTTGAAAAACTTTGTTCATCATTCTTTGATAAGTGGCTCCGGCGTTTTTTAAACCGAAGGGCATAACTCGGTAGGCGAAGTTGCCTTGGTCCGTCATAAAAGCAGTCTTCTCTTGATCGAGGGGAAACATGGCGATCTGATTGTAACCAGAGTAAGCGTCCATGAAAGAAAGTAGGCGAAAACCGGAGGAATTGTCGACGAGGCGATCAATACTTGGGACTGGAAAGGCGTCTTTCGGACAGGCTTTGTTTAGGTCGGTATAATCGATGCACATACGCCATTTACCGTTGCTCTTTTTAACTAGTACTGGATTGGATAACCAAGTCGTGTATTTGACTTCTGTTATAAAGTTTGCTTTGATTAAATCTTCGACAGTTTTTGCGGCGGCGATGGTTTTCTCTCCACTCTGAGCCCGTCTTCTTTGAGAGACCCATCTTGCTTCTGGATTGACGGTGAGTTGGTGACATGCTACTTCTGGCGGGATTCCGGGCATATCGTTCGCCGACCAAGCAAAAAGATCGGAATGATCTTTTAAGCAGCGAGTGAGTTCGATTTTTACATCTTCGGATAGGTCTGCTCCAATCTTTACCGTTCTGGTAGGGTCGTCTCCGAGTTGTATTTCGATGGATTCTCCCTCAGGCTGGGGCCTTCTCATTTTCTTTTTGAGTTCTCTGGCCAACTCATTGTCATCTTCATTTTCCGAGCTGTCAAGGTCGTATCTTGCATCTAAATCGGTTAAGTTGACTTCGGCTGATCTTCCTGTAATTTCTTTATCTTTGGTTGGCTCGAGTGAAAAACCTTCTTTATCTTGGGCCTTTTTTTCTGCTTTTGTCCATAGGAAGAAACATCTCGAGGCGGATTCAAGGTCTGAGTTTAATGTAATGACTTTGTTGCACAGAGAGTGGAATTTCATTTTTAAGTGAGTGGTGGAGGTTACTGCTCCGAGCCTTCCCAGGGTCGGTCTTCCAATAATACAGTTGTATATCGATTCACATGGTAATATGAGGAATTTTGTTTTGATGATTCTTATCAAAGGTTCCTCACCGTAGGAAACCATCAGTTCTAAGTGTCCAAGAGGTTTAGTTCGAGACCCATTGAATCCTGATAGTGCCGATCCTCTGTAAGGAGCGATGTCTTCTTTATCGATTCCCATTCTTTCCACGAGGTCGAGGAAAATGATGTCTGAAGAACTCCCTTGATCGACCAAAATCCTTCTAATTTCTTTATTGGCGATTACCGCCGTGATAACTAGTGGTACGTGTTTGTTAGGTTTTCCATCTAGAAGGTCTTCATCTCCAAAAGACAAAGGAGGTCGGTTTGAAGGCGTTTGTGCGATTGAAGTGGACGCTATGTTGAGTAGCTCTTTCCATTTTCGTTTCATTGTCTTCCCGGATTCTTCGTGGGCGAAACCTCCTGCGATCATCATCATCACGGACCGTCCTTTTGATTTCCTTGAATCAAATTCATCGTCATCAGACTCAGCTTTGATCTTTCCCTTTGTTCTGGGTTCCTGTTCCCGTTCTTCTTTTTTCTCGTCAGCTCGACGCTCTGGTTTGTTTACATAGCTGGCAAGTTTTCCCCTTTTAATCATATCCTCAATGTCATCTCTCAAGGCGTTGCAATGGTTGGTGTCGTGACCGTTACTCCGATGGTATCGGCAGTATTTGTTAGAACGCTGTCCTGGTTTGTTGGTGAGTGGTTTTGGGAATTTTTCGTCTCTGAATTCCGTGTTCCAGCATTCACCCAGAATTTGAGCTTGAGTGACATTGAGCTCGGTGTAGAATTGATGACGGTTTCGAGGTCGGGGATCCCTGGAGCCTCGGCCGTCATTTTTCTGATCTCTTTCATTTGGGGGTTTTGATGATTCGGTGATCGGTTGTGGTTTCTTACCGACCATCGCGCTTTCTTCTTCGTTGATAAAACATTGGGATAGCTGGAGGAAATCTTGGAGGTTCTCTGGCTCCCATGTGTTGATGTGTTTTTTGAACGGGCTTCCGGGACGCAGCCCCATTCCCATGAAGTAAACTCGGAAGGCATCATCGAGGTTCCGGACTTGAACTGCTTCCTTATTAAATCTCTCTATATATTGTCTTAAAGATTCGGAGTTCTCTTGGATGATGGACGCCAAGATGTTTTTGTTTTTTGGCTTGCTTTTGGAATGGGAAAAATTAGCTGAGAATAATTTGGCCAGTTGGTCCCACGAGGAGATTGTGTTTGATTTGAGGGTCTCAAACCATTCTGATGCTATTTTTTCCAATGTTAGGGGGAAAATTCGGCATTTCATTTCTACGGGGACGTTGCGATACTGCATTACTGTGTCGAAGTAACTCAAATGTCTGTCTGGGTCGCCCGTTCCGTCGTAGGTCTTCAATCCTTCTGGAGGTTTTTCGAGATATCTGGGCACCGGGTATTGATCAATTTTATTCGTAAAAGGGCCTTTGCGTTTGGTTGTTTGACTCGGCGGTGGAGATCGGTGCCGATGGTGCGGGTGCCTACGGTTTTGAGGGCGATATTTTCTAGGGGAATATTCTCTACTCCTCGATCGTTGCCTAGGAGAAGAGGATGCTAGAGAAGAACGTATTTCGGGTGAAGAGTTGGTGTCTGCCCTACCGATGTATGGCGAACGGGAAACTTTCCTTTCGAGCCTACGAGGAGGAGAACGATGGTAGTGTCGTCTTCTGGGTGGAGACCGATGGCGCTTTCGGGTAGGATTTCTTCTTTCGGATGAATCTCGGTCGGGTGAGTCTTGGAGCACTCGAGCCGTATTTCGTCTTTCGACGGAATTTCGGTCGGGCGAGACTTGGCGCGCTCGAGCCGGATTTCTTCTTTCGGCGGAATTTCGGTCGGGCGAGATCTGATCCGGGATATTTCGAGCTCGGAGCTCCGCCACCTGTGCTTCAAGATCTGTAAATCGGTAACTCCTTTCTTGGTTCGCCAATTCATGTCGATTGAGCACTAGAACGAGCTGTTGGACAGCATCGGTCGGGACAGAAAGTTGATTTTGTGGAGGTACGCGATTCCTTGTGGAGCTTCCGGGTACCAAAACGAGGTCCGGATTTTGATGTTGGGCTCGCCCTTGATCGGAGTTTGGAAGGTTCTGAACGAATCCGTCCGGGGTCGCCTCAGGTTCGGCCAAATGGGGCATGACCGATCTGAGGATTGGGTCGGGATGGATTCCCACTGTGTGGCTGGTTGCCTTGGAACGAAGGTTTCTGTACGTCATTGATTAAGGCGAGGGGAGAAGAACTTGGTTCTGAGACCTCCCACTGTGGTCGCCAATGTTCTGCACTGTACTTCCGACCTTGAAGGGTGGTCCGAGGTAGTTAGTGGGTGATATCCTTAGTCAATGATCGTGTCCGATCCTGCTGGTGTTGTACCTGCAATATTACTCCAATGTTCTGCACTGTACTTCCGACCTTGAAGGGTGGTCCGAGGTAGTTAGTGGGTGATATCCTTAGTCAATGATCGTGTCCGATCCTGCTGGTGTTGTACCTGCAATATTACTCCGATGCTAAAGTCAGTGGAATAGTCTTAATTAAATGATAAATATGAGTCTGCTTACCATTAATGAGGCAATGAATGTTGTATTTATAGAGTGAGGTGGGGTTGATTCCAATGAATTAGGACCGTCCGATCTGGTGGTTTGATCTGAGCCATTGATGTTCGGACTGGGCCCTTTGATATTGGGCTTTTGTGTGGTGTGAATAGAGCCGAAAGAAGGGGTGTATGTGGTCAAAAGACTAACCATAACAGATGTCAATAGCAAGTTAGCAACAACTGGTGCAGCTAGCTACTGGTACTACTGAGCTCTCAATTCGGTTTGGCTCAACTACATTATACTTTTAGTTAATTAAAGTTGCTGTAATGCGTTTATTCTGATGTTAAAGGAGTGTTGCTCATGAACATGCCTAGGCTAGGAGTAAATTGAGCATAACTTAGAGTCGATTCAACACCTATTGAGACATGAAACGAATTTTGAAGTGAGACTTGAAAATTCAGTGAGTATTTGCCTAGACACAAAAATATTCAAAAAAATTAAAACAATACTCCCTCCATCTCATATTATATAACGTTTTAGACAAAATAAATTGTCTCATATTATATGACGTTTTACAACACTAATAAAACATTAATTTTTCTTTTCTCATCATACTATTCATTATTTAATTATCTTTCTTTTTCCAATTCTATTACTATCTTTCCCATTTCATTAATGGAAGATAATTTTGTAAAATAACTCATAATTTATCTTTTTCATACAAAATTTAACTAATAGTCAAAACATCACATAATATGAGATGAAGGTATCTAAAATAAAACTTGATTACAAGTCTACAAAAATAAAGAATGTTGTGTTATACCATTCAAGCTAAACAAACTTACTATGTGTTATGGTGAGTCTTTTGACCACATACACCCCCTTCTTTCGCATCTATTCACACCACACAAAAGCCCAATATCAAAGGGCCCAGTCCGAACATCAAGGGCTCAGATCAAACCACCAGATCGGACGGTCCTGATTCATTGGAATCAACCCCACCCCACTCTATAAATACAACATTCATTGCCTCATTAATGGTAAGCATTCTCTTATTTATCACTTCGCTAAGACTATTCCACTGACTTTAGCATCGGAGTGACTTTGCAGGTACAACACCAGCAGGATCGGATACGGTCATTGACTAAGGATATCAACCACTAACTACCTCGGATCGCTCTTCAAGGTCGGAAGTACAGTGCAGAACATTGGCGACCACAGTGGGAGGTCTCAAAACCAAGATCTTCTCCCCTCACCTTAATCAATGACAACTCGAAATCTTCGTTCCAAGGCAAACAGCCACACAATGGGAGTCCATCCCGACCCTATCCTGAGACCGGTCATGCCCCATTTGGCCGAACCTCAGGCGACCCCGGACGAATTCGTTCAAAACCTTCCAAACTCCGATCAAGGGCGAGTCCGACATCAGATTCCGGACCTCGTTTTGGTATCCGGAAGCTCCGCAAGGAACCACGTACCTCCTCAAAATCCACTTTCTGTCCCGGCCGATGCTGTCCAACAGCTCGTCCTACTGCTCAATCGACATGAAGTGGCAAACCAAGAGAGGAGTTACCGATTTACGGATCTTGAAGCGCAGGTGGCGGAGCTCCGAGCTCGGAATATTCCGGATCAGGTCTCGCCCGACCGAGATTCCCCCGAAAGAAGAAATCCGGCTCGAAAGCGCCATCGATCTCCACCCAGAAGGCGACACTACCATCGCTCTCCTCCTCGTAGGCTCGAAAGGAAAGTTTCCCGTTCGCCATGCGTCGGTAGGGCAGACGCCGATTCTTCACCCGAAGTTCATTCTTCTCTGGCATCCTCTTCTCCTAGGCAACGATCAAGGAGCAGAGAATATTCACCTCGAGGATATCGCCCTCATAACCGCAGGCACCCGCACCATCGGCACCGATCTCCGCCGCAGGATCAAACAACCGAGCGCAAAGGCCCTTTTACGGAAAAAATCGACCGTTACCCGGTGCCCAGATATCTCGAAAAACCTCCAGAAGGATTGAAAACCTACGACGGAACGGGCGACCCAGACAGACATTTGAGTTACTTTGACACAGTAATGCAGTATCGGAACGTCCCCGTAGAAATGAAATGCCGAATTTTCCCCCTAACATTGGAAAAAATAGCATCAGAATGGTTTGAGACCCTCAAATCAAACACAATCTCCTCCTGGGACCAACTGGACAAATTATTCTCAGCTAATTTTTCCCATTCCAAAAGCAAGCCAAAAAACAAAAACATCTTAGCTTCCATCATCCAAGAGAACTCCGAATCTTTAAGACAATATATAGAGAGATTTAACAAGGAAGCAGTTCAAGTTCGGAACCTCGATGATGCCTTCCGAGTTTACTTCATGGGAATGGGGCTGCGTCCCGGAAGCCCGTTCAAAAAACACATCAACACATGGGAGCCAGAGAACCTCCAAGATTTCCTCCAGCTATCCCAATGCTTTATCAATGAAGAAGAAAGCGCGATGGTCGGTAAGAAACCACCACCAATCACCGAATCATCAAAGCCCCCAAATGAAAGAGATCAAAAAAACGACGGCCGAGGCTTCAGGGACCCCCGACCTCGGAACCGTCATCAATTCTACACCGAGCTCAATGTCACTCAAGCTCAAATTCTGGGTGAATGCTGGAACACGGAATTCAGAGACGAAAAATTCCCAAAACCACTCACCAACAAGCCGGGACAGCGTTCTAATAAATACTGCCGATACCATCGGAGTAACGGTCACGACACCAACCATTGCAACGCCTTGAGAGATGACATTGAGGATATGATTAAAAGGGGAAAACTTGCCGGCTATGTAAACAAACCAGGGCGTCGAGCTGACGAGAAAAAAGAAGAACGGGAACAGGAACCCAGAACAAAGGGGAAAATCAAAGCCGAGTCTGACGACGACGAACTTGATTCAAGGAAATCAAAAGGACGGTCCGTGATGATGATGATCGCGGGAGGTTTCGCCCACGAAGAATCCGGGAAAACAATGAAACGAAAATGGAAAGAGTTACTCAATATAGCATCCACTTCAGTCGCACAAACGCCTTCAAACTGACCTCCGTTGTCTTTTAGAGATGAAGACCTTCTAGATGGAAAACCCAACAAACACGTACCACTAGTTATCACGGCGGTGATCGCCAATAAAGAAATTAGAAGGATTTTGGTCGATCAAGGAAGTTCTTCAAACATCATTTTCCTCGACCTCGTGGAAAGAATGGGAATCGATAAAGAAGACATCGCTCCTTACCGAGGATCGGCACTATCAGGATTCAATGGATCTCGAACTAAACCTCTTGGACACCTGGAACTGATGGTTTCCTACGGTGAAGAACCTTTGATAAGAATCATCAAAACAAAATTCCTCATCCTACCGTGTGAATCGATATACAACTGTATTATTGGAAGAGCGACTTTAGGAAGGCTCGGAGCAGAAACCTCCACCACTCACTTAAAAATAAAATTCCACTCTTTCTGCAACAAAGTCATTACCTTAAACTCGGATCTTGAATCCGCCTCAAGATGTTTCTTCCTATGGACAAAAGCAGAAAAAAAGGCTCAAGATAAAGAAGGTTTTTCACCTGAGTTAACCAAAGATAAAGAAATTACAGGAAGATCAGCCGAAGTCAACTTGACCGATTTAGATGCAAGATACGACCCAGACAGCTCGGAAGAGGAAGATGATGATGAGTTGGCCAAAGAACTCAAAAAGAAAATGAGAAGACCCCAGCCTGATGGAGAATCCATCGAAGTACAACTCGGAGACGACCCTACCAGAACAGTAAAAATTGGAGCGGACCTATCCGAAGAGGTAAAAATCGAACTCACTCGTTGCTTAAAAGATCATTTCGATCTTTTTGCTTGGTCGGCGAACGATATGCCCGGAATCCCGCCAGAAGTGGCATGTCACCAGCTCGCCGTTAATCCAGAAGCAAAATGGGTCTCTCAAAGAAGACGGGCTCAGAGTGGAGAGAAGACCATCGCCGCCGCAAAAACTGTTGAAGATTTAATCAAAGCAAACTTTATAACAGAAGTCAAATACACGACTTGGTTATCCAACCCAGTACTGGTTAAAAAGAGCAACGGTAAATGGCGTATGTGCATCGATTATACTGACCTAAACAAAGTCTGTCCGAAAGACGCTTTTCCAGTCCCAAGTATTGATCGCCTCGTCGACAATGCCTCCGGTTTTCGCCTACTTTCTTTTATGGACGCTTACTCTGGTTACAATCAGATCTCCATGTTTCCTCCCGATCAAGAAAAAACTGCTTTTATGACGGACCGAGGTAACTTCGCCTACCGAGTTATGCCCTTCGGTTTAAAAAACGCCGGAGCCACTTATCAAAGAATGATGAACAAAGTATTTCAAAAACAGATAGGCAAGACCGTTGAAGTCTATCTTGATGACATGATTGCAAAAAGTGAACGGGAAAACGACCACGTAAAAGACCTTCAAGAAATCTTCGCAGAAATCAGGAAAAATAACATGAGACTAAATCCAGAAAAATGCACTTTCGGGGTCCGAGCTGGAAAGTTCCTCGGCTTCTATTTAACGAGGAGGGGAATTGAAGCAAACCCCGACAAATGTCGATCTGTGACTGAAATGCGGACTCCAACTTCCAAAAAAGAGGTCCAAAAACTCAACGGAATGATCGCCGCTTTATCACGATTCCTATCGAATGCGGCATTCAAATCTCTCCCTTTATTCAAGCTTTTGAAAAAAGAAAAGGAGGACGGCGAAGGAAAGTTCAAATGGACAAACGAGCAAGACGAAGCCTTGCAACAACTCAAAAAAGCACTTTCAGAACCACCCATCCTAACTCGCCCGTACGAGGGAGAAACCCTGTACTTATACCTATCAATCTCGGAGGAAGCTTTGGGCGCCGTTCTCATCCGGGAAACACAAACCGGTCAAAGTCCGATCTACTTTGTAAGCAAAGCACTCCAGGGGCCCGAATGCAGATATCAGCAAATAGAAAAAATCGCCCTCGCCTTAGTCTTCGCAGCCCGACGCCTCCGACCATATTTTGTGGCACACTAGGTAGTCGTACGCACCAACTATCCAATAAGGCAGATTCTACACCGACCCGATCTTGCCGGAAGAATGATTAAATGGGCAGTAGAGCTCTCCGAGTTCGGAATCAAGTACGAATCCCGTACGACAATGAAGGCCCAAGTTCTAGCGGATTTTGTAGCAGAAATGATTCCCGCTGATCCTGTTAACAACATCTGGACTTTACACGTTGATGGGTCTTCCAACATCAAAGGAAGCGGGGCGGGTTTAATTTTGGAAAGCCCAGAAGAAGTGATCATTAAAGTCTCCCTTACCTTCGCTTTCCAAACAACTAATAATCAAGCAGAATACGAGGCTTGCATCGCAGGTCTACGATTGGCAATTGACCTACGAGTCACTCAGATCAATCTCTACACGGACTCACTCTTGGTCGTTTCACAAATAAACAATCAATTTGAGACCAAGGATCCAACCCTGCTGAAATACCAACTTCGAATCCGAGAGTTACTCACACAATTAAGAACAGCCGAAGTAAAGCTCATCCCCAGATCCCAGAACCAGAGGGCGGATATCCTATCAAAACTCGCCAGCACCAAGGTCGCCGGTAATCACCGGACGATCATCCAGGAACTACTTAGAAGACCCAGTATCTCCCTTAATCCGACTTATACTTCTGCAATTTGTTCGATTGAGGAGGACCAAAGTTGGATCACTCCAATATTGGAGTACATCAAGACGGGAATCGAACCTCCAAGCTCGGTAGAAGCGAAAATCATCAGGAGAAAAGCCTCCGCCTTCTCAGTCATAGATAATACGTTGTACAGGAGAAGCCTCTCCTCACCATTATTAAAATGCATTGAAAGGGAGCAAGTACATTCCGTCCTAGCTGAAATTCATGAAGGAATATGTGGGCAACATCTTGGCGCCCGTTCCCTAGCTCGAAAAGCCCTACGCACAGGATATTATTGGCCGACCATGGAAGGCGATGCCAAAAAAACTACGTCAAAAAGTGCAAAAAATGCCAGGTCTACGCCAACGTTTACGTCGCCCCACCATCCGAACTTCGAAATCTATCCTCCACATGGCCCTTTGCCCAATGGGGAATAGATCTCCTGGGTCCGTTTTCAACTGCTCTAGGCCAAAACAAATTTCTCATAGTGGCAATTGATTATTTTACCAAATGGATTGAAGCAGAGCCCTTAGCCGCCATAACTGCGAGGAACTGCCTGAGATTTTTCAAAAAGAACATCATGAGCAGATTCGGGATCCCCGAATCAATTATCACTGATAATGGGACTCAGTTCGCCGACAAAGGTTTCAGGAAAATGATGTCCGACTTCAAAATCAATCATCATTTTACTTCAGTAGAACACCCGCAAACTAACGGTCAAGTAGAAGCAGCCAACAAGATACTCCTTAACGGTTTGAGAAAAAGACTGAACGACGCCAAAGGAAGTTGGGTAGAAGAACTCCCGTATGTTCTCTGGGCTTACAGAACAACCCCTCAAAGCTCAACGGGAGAAACGCCGTTCCGGCTATCCTATGGCAGCGAGGCGGTCATCCCAGTGGAAGTCAGCGAGCTAAGTTGGAGAGTAGCGAATCCCAAAACACCCGCAGAAAATTACTGAGCTTTGAAAGAAAACCTCGATCTCATCAACGAAGTTCGAGGACAAGCCACACTTCGAGAAGCCATCGTCAAACAAAGCGTTGCAACTCGATACAATGCCAAGGTCATCCCCAGAGATTTCGAAATCAACGACTTAGTCCTTCGAAGAGCCGACATTGATTTGAAAAATGCTCCACAAGGAAAATTAGCACCCAATTGGGAAGGACCTTACCGTGTTAAAAGTAAGACCGGTACAGGGGCTTTCAAATTGGAAACACTTTGCAAAAAGGAGATCCCCCGAAGTTGGAACGCCACGAAGTTAAAAAGCTATTACATTTAAGGACACGACGGTTTTGCGTGTGCCATTTTCGTGTAACGGTAGTTCCCACCACTATAAATCTACAAACTCCTTCACAATAACTTCTTGGACCGATCTCATAAGATCTCCATACGTGGCCAAAGCAGTCACAACCCTTAGGGGCGAGTTCAATCCGGGCCGAGTCCTGGTAAACTGCCCAAAAGGTACGAAAGGTCCGTTAAGGATTTTTCCTTAAATCGATCATTGGCCTTAGTAGCCAAGAACCCTAATGGACGAGTTAAATCTGGGCCGAGTCCTGGTAAACTGTCCTTAGGCCCGATCTTACGAGGGTTCTCAACAGGTCTTCTCTAAATCGTTTGAAGAGCTCCTCTCAAACCTTTTTAAAACCTACGAGAATTCTCAACAGGTCTTCTCTAAATCGTTTGAAGAGCTCCTCTCAAACCTTTTTAAAACCTACGAGAATTCTCAACAGGTCTTCTCTAAATCGTTTGAAGAGCTCCTCTCAAACCTTTTTATACCTACGTCCCACACTTATCGTTTTTTGATCTTATCAAAAACTATAAAGTCAAAACTATGAAAATTGACAATTACGGTGACGAATACAAGATTAAATCCATTACAACCACCTCGGATACGGCCGAGACCTCAAGTTTTATAAACAAAAACTAAAAACTAAATCGACTTAAAGAAGTTCTGAGCTTATGCATGATTCTCTGTATAAACCCGGAACTCTTACAAAACTGGATCTGAACATAAATCAGCCAGACTTGGGATGAACCACGGTCTTCACATTGGTCTTGATATCGACCTTCACGATCTGGTCTCCCTCGATCTCGTGATCCACATTCAGGACGGCCTTGTCAAGATTAAGAGAGGGATAGACAAGAGCGATTTGATCAAGTGCAAGATCGAAGCCATCTCCTGCCATTTCCAGAGCAAGATCGGCAGCAGTCCGCGATTCCTTCTTAGATTTTACCAGCTCAGCACGGGTTTGGGCAAGCTCTTTCTCAAGCACTGCGCATCGATCTTCAGGAGTGGAACTTGTCCCAGCCTTGTTCTCTTCAAAATTTTTCAACGACGCCATCAGCTCTTGAATCCGATCCTCCAACCTTTTAATTGTACCTTCAACAATCTTCCTCTCTCCTTCAAGCACTCTGATCCGATCGTTCAGCTGACCGATGCGAACAGTGCTATCCTCGACCTGCGACTTAGCAGAATTATGGGATTTTTCAAGATCATCCACATAAGCCTTCAAAGTCTTCAAGTCGCTCAAAGTGTTACCCAGGACTTTATTCTTTTCTGCCAGTTCTTTCAGAGCATTGAATAACTTGGCCCTCTCACTGGTTACCAACTCTGAAAAACAAATAAAATTTAAAGTCAATAAGGTAGGTAAAAAGAACGGCAAACGAACTCCAGAAAGAACACCTCACCTTCATGACGACGTTCCATCTCTTCCCTCTGCAATTTGGTAACATCGGCCAAGTGAACAAACAGCTTTGCGGCCGCACTAACTGGATCGGTAAGGTATTCCTCCATATTCTTTTCCATAAAACTAGCATCCACGGGAACAGGAGTTGCTTTCTTAGAAGATCTATGCCCCTTGGAAGACCTAGAATCTGTTGGAATCACCACCTTCTTCTTCTTCACCTGCTTTGAAGAGGCTCCCTCATTCGCCGGTTTTCTCTTCCGATGCTGAAGATCTTCCCCAGGATTCTCCAGCAGCTGCTCCTCGTGGACGGTCCTGATTGGGGAAACGTGAACGACACCGCTTAGATCGGGAATATTCTCTAGAACCTCTTGGGTTGCATGATCACCTTCGTCGGCCCCCAGGTTCTCCAACGCCATCCTTCTTAATTGAGCAATCCTACTCCCTGCCATCGTATCTGAAAACAAAGAAAAAATTGGACGAATTGGTCAAAATGGCATATTAACAATTCTCAGCCAAAAGATAAATTGACAAATCGAAAATACGACGCTACCTAGAACCCCCATAACCTTTCTTCTGGTAGCACATTTAACCAGTCGATCGACAGGAATGCCTCGGTATTTATGCTTGGTATAAGGCACTTGAGATGAAATAAACAACAAGATATCTCTGGTCAGGATATCAGCACGGCAAAGATGAGATTCGCCGACATGATAGGATCTAGGAGATCGGTTATAATGACCAAGTCCCCATCCTATGGGAAACTTAGTGGACACCAAAGTTTGCCCATCCGAATCAAATCTACCCACATGGTCAATTGCCTCACTGTTCACCGGCTCCACGAAATAAAAAAGCTCCTTCCACCTCCCCTTCAGCGAATCTGAATAAGCCCGGAAAATCTTGGCACCTTTCAGAGACCGAAGGCTCACATGCTCCCAAGCGTTTCCTTCCTCGCCTCTTTCGCTATTCCTATTTACCTCAAACAAATGAAAAAACAGATCGGCGGACACTGGACGATCAAGTTCGAGGCATATCAATTCAAAGGCTCGAAGAAACGCCCAACCATTGGGGTGAAGTTGCGAAGGTGCCAGTTCCAATCTCGCCAAAACAGTCTGTTGAAGATTAGTAAACGGTGGACGGATATGCATATCCGATACCAATACATCATACATGACAAATTTCAAAGATCCTGGCCAGGTCGCTGCATGCTCATCGGATCTCATACCCTCGACATTCCAAAGTCGGCCCCGAATGGATAACTTATCTACAAAAGTGCTCATATCTTCCTCTGCTTCGTACAGAGACCTTGTTTCAGTAACAGAAGAAGCGACCCAATTAAGAATACGAGGAACATTCACGTCATAAGGCATAGGAAGATCGACTCGCCCCGGACCAGTGCTAGAATAACCATCAGTCAAAGCAGATGTACGATCATCAGCCTCGGCAGCCACGTCAACAACAACCTCATCGTTTCTTTCCTGCAAATAATCTTGCCTATCCTCAACTTCTTCGCCAAGCCTTTTGCCCTCACCAACCTCGTATCCCGCATGGCTTCTCTCCCCTGTCTCGGTTCTAGACTCCGATTTCGATTCAGAACCCCCACTTCCTGAGTGTGCGAAGACCCTTGCTCATCATCGGAACGCGTCGGTTCAGAAGACGCCGTCTCCACCACGACGACATCGGTCTCGGTGTTTTTTACACCAACGACAACCACATCCTCAGAAGACTGCTCCCCATCATCAGAAGTATGACGACCAACCTCAGGATCGTCCTCCACTTGTTCGCTGGTCGGGGCTGAATCAGGGTGATCTTGAACTTCGGGAATAACCGGGACAGTGTCAGAACGACAACCCTCGACATTCTCTCCGCTAGAGGCCATCACGTTCGCAAGTTGCGGGGGTTGCTGGGAAATCTGCCTACGAGTTTTTTTGGTAACCGCCAGTTTTAAAACCTGCAGGAATGGGGGCATGGGAAAGTCAGGAGTAACGACCTAATGGGTCCGTACCGATCTTAAAACCGACCTGACGACCCCCACCCTGTGGCAACTAAAGAAATGGGGGCAAATTTGACTGTTCAAAGAAAAAACAATAGAGAGATTGAGAAAAGAACTAACCTCGCACAAACAAAGCTCTCGCTGATAATCTTCTGCGAAAGTCAAGCACTTGAACCCACTGGAATGGTGAAACTCTAGCCACTATCCTCCTGATCGACGAACTTAAACTCGGATATGAAGATCGGTATGCAGAGCAAATTGGCAATCAGGAATAAAGGAGGGGACCTAACCCCTATTTATAGTGGGCCTCGCAAAACTGGATTGGGCCTAAATCGAATCGACCCATCCCATCAAAAGCTTTCAACACACGCACACGCCTACCAAAGCGTCACCATCATTAGCCACCATTGGGAAACGCGCTCTGACAAGCGCAATAAATGCAAAGGCGCCAATTCAAAATTCAAAATTATTATAACGGTCAAAATCACTTCATCACTATCAGAGACCATACTCGACATCGGTAAGAAAGAACACTTCGTATCTCATCAAACATCGGACAGATAAGATCGCCTTCCCATCTCGTAGCAACGTCTGAAAAATCACAGCTCGTTCGGAGATCGTGAAAACACATCATAATCTCGTCAAACAAGTCAAGATCGCCTCTAAGACGACCAGACTTGGGGGGCAACTGTTATGGTGAGTCTTTTGACCACATACACCCCCTTCTTTCGCATCTATTCACACCACACAAAAGCCCAATATCAAAGGGCCCAGTCCGAACATCAAGGGCTCAGATCAAACCACCAGATCGGACGGTCCTGATTCATTGGAATCAACCCCACCCCACTCTATAAATACAACATTCATTGCCTCATTAATGGTAAGCATTCTCTTATTTATCACTTCGCTAAGACTATTCCACTGACTTTAGCATCGGAGTGACTTTGCAGGTACAACACCAGCAGGATCGGATACGGTCATTGACTAAGGATATCAACCACTAACTACCTCGGATCGCTCTTCAAGGTCGGAAGTACAGTGCAGAACACTATGCATGCATAAAAAGAAATTAGATAATAATATTCAGTAAAAAACAAAAGCTTGAGACTTTTTTATTGATAAAATTATGAGACCAAAACCATTAATTTTAATTCCTTTGGTTACAAAAAGTTTAGGTGAGTTTGGTTCTTAGGGTTCATCAGGGTCAGGACAGACCTTACGACTCTTTGAACACTAACAGAGATACTTACATATCTCTCACCAAAGAGGTCATTGCGCTGCAGCGGGAGTTAAATCCACCCCTGTGAGGAATGAGTCAACTTATTACCAACTCAATAAACTTTCATTAACCTATTAATTTTAATGATTTGCCTAAACCGAACAGGAATAAAAAAGAAATAGAAAAACATAAAGCAACAATGCGCCGCGAGAAGTGAGAACTAGTGGCAGCTCTTTTTTTGTTGAAAAAACATTGTGGCAGCTGAAAATTAAGTGCATTGCACGGAACATGTGATGGGGAAATCTACAACTGGAATTTGAGAATACGTGAACAAGAAAAGCTGAAAAGGACCTTTTATGGATAAGTTCATGGGAAAGCTTGGCAAGAGAGAGAACCACAATACGTGATTGACCAATAAAGAGGATGGTAAGCCTAACTGTATTTGAAGAGTGATAGGCATTACTTCAATCGTTGAAATCAGTTGGTTTAACTAACAGAAGTAAGTGGTGAGGATAAGGAAGGAAGCCAACAACTATACCCAATTGTTTGCATCTAATTTATCTTTATAGTTAGTGAGCAAACTAACACCAAAGAGGAGACGTATGCTTGGGAGAAATGGTGTGCCACCAATCACGCATCAATTTGATTTATCGCCTTTATTAGATGATCATATTTGTTTTTTATTTCTCATCCATTCCTGGGTTGCATTTAGGCTCTTTTTGGTAAAAAGTAGCCTAGATATTGGATGAGCTAATAGCGAATAAGCTAGTAGATTAAATATAAAGTATTTGGTAAAATACTTAGCTTATAAATATAAAATTACGTCAATAGACTTTTGTAAAGAATACTTAAAAATGAGAGAGAAATTCATTTAATGGAGGATAAATGAAGAATTTAGTTAAAGTAATGAGGATAAATTTGAGAGAAAAATGAAATGTTATAAACTATAAGCTCAAACGTTACTTTAGGCAGCGTTTCAAAAAATGCTATAAGCTAATAAAAAGCACTAAAAGCTAGTAGTCACAACCAGTTGTTCCGCTATAAGTCAGCGGATCGGCTTTGCCAAATAGAATCTTCAGATGGAAAACTAGAAAACTTTCTCATCTTTTTATGGGACACCAATCACGCATCCTTTTATCGTTACAAAAAAAAAACTTGCATCATTTTGGTGTTGTCTTTGTGTCTTGTGTTTAGGGGTTGTTTGTGTTTTGCTTGAAATGCAAAACTTAAGCGTGGGGAATTTGATCAGTGCATATTTTAGAGCATTTTACTTGGTCATTTCATATGCGTTTTGGACCCAATATTCTAATTTTGACATGTTTTAACAACTTTGAATCTTATCAGTAAAAAACAATTTTGAATCTTAATTGAGCTTAAGTGAGATTATCTGGTAATTTTTTGGTTTTAATCTGTTTTCTTTTGCAATCTATAACTCAGGTTGTAATTATACGATTCAAGTGATCTTTATGGCGTTGGAAAGCTAAGAGACAGAGGCCTTATATTTTGTAGATTAATCACTATCATTTAAATTATAATATTTAAACAATATAATTATTAGACAACTAATTGAAAATATATTTTAAATAAAAAATAAATTATATGGTACCAAATATTCTTTTTTTAGACTATTTGGAACCAAATTTTCTTTTTTTTAGACTATTTGGTGCCAAATATTTTTTAAAAAAATTGAGTTGGAAAAATTATTTATGTCCTTTTAGTCAAATATCTTTATAGTATTTTTAAATAAAATCAAAGATTTTATAATATTTTATCAGTAATGAAATTATATCAACATAGTGTAACGTTTCCCCGTTGTAACACAAAAGCATAATATAAATAATAATTATTTTGAAAACATTACTAAATACATTCATGAAGATGAAATATAAAAAATAATTATTTTGAGAATGTGTAACGTTACACAGTAGAGAAAAAATAATGAAAATAATAAATAGCAGTGAGTAAAATAGAGAGTTTAGTAATGAGTGTTTTGATTAAATAGATTGTAGAAAATAAAAAGTGGGGATTTTACTAATAAGTGTTTTGGTTAAATAGGTAGTAGATATATTTGAAATAAGAGTATAGAAAGAACAGACAGAATCAAAATTGAAACACAAGAAATTTTTGGTGCATGTGTCGTGACCCCATGAAAATGAGAATACATGTGAATGATTTTATTAATAGACAAGTTTAACCTCAAATGTGGTGATGTGGCAAAAAATAGCATGGGTAAAATAGAAATTTTGATAGTGGTTTTCTTATTAAAGAGATCAATAGATTTCATTTCGGCATTTTATTCATTTTCGCTCAATCCTTTCCATTCTAATTCCTTAATTTGAATTTCAATAAGGATTGATATATACTACTACGCTTAGTGTAGGTTTGGTGGAATTCAGTTTTTAAATTAATTGTAGTTTTGAGACGTCTGATCCTTAACTATGGTTAATCATTCATTGTAATGCTTAATCCAGTTGGAAATCCGCAGTGTTGCTTGACACTTTCTTGATCAACTCTATAGTCATACAAGAATGGAATCCCAATAAGAATTTAGTTCTTTGAAATTCGCATAGAGTTGATTGCCACGTATGTAACTTTATGTTGACCCCTACGTTGTCTTATGCATGCCTGCTCACTTCATAAATGTCATACTTTGGATTAGTAGTCTAAGTAAGTGTCTATATGCTGCTCTCTAACTTCACTTCCTGAAGACATTTTTCTTTCTTTCTTTCTGAAGTGGTGAAAGTTCACCCTTGCAAGATCCCAACAAACTTTTATGAGATGTATCCTACTCATCAAATAAGATCTTAGCCACTCTAGCATTGTCAAAATGGATGACTCGCCATGAATGAAGAGGACCCAACATGGCTCATCATTAAATTTGCACAAAAGTCGGCGAAATTGAAGCTAGTGGTACTATTACTCTGGTGGAATCATATTGGGGGTTTAGAGTTCCAATGGAAAAGAAGTGGGGCCTGTAGTGATCGAAAAATCCGAGTGAGGATTCCTCGAAGGTTCAAAGATGAAACTAACAGAGAGAAACGTATCCCCTATTTGTAGATGTGAGGGACTTATTTTAATATTAATTATTCTTAGAGACTAGATTGGGTACTAAAATTTTTGTTAATGACAAATTTGGATGTTGCTAGCATTTTAATACTATTATCACAAAAACAAACCCAAAAAAGTAGGGTAATTCTATCCTCATGCCTTCTTGGCTATCGACACCCCAAATTTAAAAAACTTAAATGCCCCCACCTCTCAAACCCCATCTTAAATCATTTATTCTCCCTTCACTCTACATTTCTCTCTTATCTCCCAAGTGTTTCAATTGTTGAAATCTTGACTCAAAGTTGAAGAAATTCACCAAAATATGTCTCATTGTTTCTCCATTGCATGGGTAAGTAACCATTTAAATGGAGTTTGAAGCTTTTTTCTTCTTTTGGTTTTCCATAGTGCTCGTGAACTCAATTCATGACAGTGAAAAATTAGATTTTGTATTATATATCGTGAATTGAATTCACCATAAGCTTGTAAAACAAAAACCCTTAACCTATAGTGAATTGAGTTCACCATAGGTTGTGGGTTGTAGTTTACAAGCCTATAGCGAACTTGGTTTACGATCGTTGTGGTAAACTGAGTTCACATGAACTATCGTGAACTATGAGTTTCAGATTTACAGGTCTACAGTGAAGTGAGTTTGCGATGGTTGTAGTAAAATCAATTCACATGAAGTATCGTGAACTCAATTCACTATAGATTCCGAGTTTCAGATTTAAGCTTATTGTGAACTGAGTTTTATGAAAGTTGGAGTGAACTCAGTTCACGTGAACTATAGGTTTTGGGTTTCAGATTTACAAGCCTATTATGAACTTAGTTAAAAACACGTGACTCATTTCATTACAATTGTCATGAACTCAGTTCAATATAGGCTTGCAAATTCAAAACCTAGAACCTATTGTGAACTGAGTTCAAGATAGTTGTATTGAACAACTCTGTTCACTGTAAAAATCGTGAACTCAGATCACAAATGTTGTAGTGGACTAAATTCTCTTTGGCTATTGTAAACTGAGTTCACTATACATCTAGTTTTCTTTTTATTTTTGTCTTTGAAAGGGCAATTTGATAATTGACTAGGGGAAGGAGGTGCGGATAGGCAAGAAGGGGGTGAGGATAGAACCACCCAAAAATATCAAATACGACATCACTGGGAAATTTCCACGTTTTCTTTCTCTCCTATTAGGCTATTACCGTTACAGAGTTATTACTGTCACGCGAATAGAGATGCAAACTAATCACAATGGAGCTTGCAAAACCTTAGCAACCTTCCGCCGCATTCGCCTTTCGCCTCAGCATGAACCTCATCCGTAACTGTAAGTATCTGTTTTATATTAAGTAGAAATTGTTTGATCAAATATTACCAACTTTCAAGCCTTTTCAATTTATCAATTTCTTGGGGAATTTACAAATTCCAATATTATTTTCTCGTTATCGTCAGAATTTAACTCTCCATATAATTTCCTCCTTTTCTGTTTTGTTTGCATATATTCTGGGATATTGGTATGGTTTGTTTGTTAACTATTGAGCTTATCTTAATTGTACATTTCCTTGTAGATTTCTCTTTTGTTGTTCCGTTGTGAATTTTGTGCCCTAACTGTTTATACTTTATATATTCATGATTTCATAATTTTGTATTTAACACAAATCACACAAATATCAATCTAGCAAGCACAATTGAGTTTGCTACAGTTAGGGGGAATTTGAATTCAGAAAAGCTTTCAATTGCATTGGGGCTAGTTGAGGGTTAGTGCTTTGTACTTATTCACAAATGGGTATTTCAATTTGGAAAAGCTTTCAACTTCCTTGGGGCTAATTGAGGGATAGTGCTTTGGGCTAATTAGGAGTGATTCTTAAGATGTAATGCAAAATGCGATGATTCTTATAGTCAAAGAGATAGGATATATGGGCCTGATGTTATAGGTTTAGAAGAATCCAGCACATGCGGTGCTATTAAAATCATCAAGTCATCTTTTTATATATAGTCTGGTGATGTTCAGTAGTGCAAGAGTTAGTACTTGCGTTTGGAAAGGAAAATCAAATCTTTTTATATATAGCCTCTAACATTGTTGAAATCAAGTTGAAGAAACAGGAAAATATGCTAAAAGCTTTAGATGCGCTTCCTCCTTCTCTCTCCCTAAGTTGGTATTTACTTTCCTTGGGAAGCGGCTTTACAATTCTTTTAATTATATTCCAGGTACTTTGACAACGACTTCCAGTTTTCTGAGGAAAATGAGCACCTCACCATCACCAGCACATCCCAAGTTTATTTCGGTAGAAGCTGCCGATATACATTCCAGAACTAAACCTGATGGTAACGTAACCTCGCTTTTCTCTTATATGCTTGTATGATATCACTCTCACCGAATTTAATTAACTTCTACACCCTGCGCGTGATTTTCTTTTTTTATTAATTCAGGCTCGAGATTCAGCATTGTTTCTTATAACTTATTGGCTCAGGTATGCTGCTAATTCTCCAATCTTTTAAAATGCTATGATTAGTTATAACTAACTGTAACAGTTTCAAATCTTATATTGACATTGATATGGTTACCATTTGAATGCTGTAACTCTTTTTTTTCTCAATCCTTTATAATGTAGGTTTATGTTAAGAGCTCTTTGTTCACACACTCCCCTCCTTCGTGTTTAAAGTAACGTCTTTTGTATCTTTTGAATAACGATAGCAGTATTTACATTTGTAATTTGAATTTTCCCGTAATTGGATTTTGTGTTCTGTAGGTGGAAAAATCGTTCAAAGTCGATTTTAGAAGTTCTCAAGAATTTGGGAGCTGATTTTTTCTGCCTACAGGTTTTTCTTTTAATTCAATTTTAAACACGTGTCTTGCATTGTATTCAATATCAGTTTATTGTTTACTTTCTTTTGAGTAATGTTTTGGTTATCTTAACTATTTTCAGGAAGTTGATGAGTTTGATAGCTTTTACCAAGGGAAGATGCTGGAGTTAGGATATTCTTCTGTTTATATGAAAAGAACCGGAATAAAGAAGCGTGATGGATGTGGGGTGTTTTTCAAGCATGATTGGTATGTACACAAACTCAACAAGCTTGTAGTTTCACTAAGACCGGCTTGTAATGTTGATTTTGCCTAGAGTTACTGGACAGGAAACCGGGAAGTAGCTAGGATAATGACATGGATATAGGGCCCGTCTGGATGAGCTTATTTTTGAGCTTATGGAAAACAACTTATGGAGATAAATAAGTTTTTATGTTAACCCATAAGTTCTCAATAACAAAAGTTATACCTCCATAAGTTGTTTTTTCATAAACTACATTGACAAACTTATGAATAATACATAAAAGCTTATTTATTTGCATAAGTTGTTTTTCATAAGCTCAAAATAAGCTCTATCCAAACGGGCCCATAATTGATTAGAGTGACTACAATAACTATTGCAGATCCAAGGGTCCAACTCTGAAGTCTTTGTTTTCTTGATTTTTAAAATTGAAACCATTTTTGTTTCTCTTATATCAGCATATTAGTATTAGTTGAGTGTAGCCAAAAACAATATATTAGTTGACTATAAGTTTTAAATTTGGAAGAATTTCACTATAAATCTAGCAATCCCATGAACACATATTTGATATTGTTCCTAAGAAAATATTGGTTAATAGATATTAGATAAAATGACCAACTGATTAATGCAAAGCAAAATTCCCAATGTAATTATGTGGTGAAACAATTAATAATGCAGTCTGCTGTTATCAGTTAACTACAGTTCAGGGGAGGCAAGTATGGTTCTCTTTATGTCTTCTCTCTTTCCCTTCTCATCTTTTGCAGTCAATTGTTGTATATCTTTTCATAAATAATGAAATAGATGTGACTGAATCTTCATTCATGCTCTTTTGGTCCTTATTACATATAATCTTTATTTAAATTTATCCTTACTTTATGCTGTTTAGTGCAGAGTTGGTCTTGGAGGAAAAGATTGAATACAATGATCTTGTAAAGTCAATTCAAGATGGGAACTCTTCAAATGATGATGAGCACAACAATGTCCAGACAACCCTGCCAGATGAACAAAAGGACGTTGTGCCCAAAAATGGTAATTACAAATTCATAGCAAATAGTTCTGTCTGAAGTTAATATTATATTCTTAATATCTAGGATTTTCATATCTTGACTCTTAAGCATTTACTGTTTTGGTATTATGTATTTATCGATAAACTCATGGAAGAAAAACTTTCGTCTGTTGCTTCATTATTATTGGTGCTGTTCTCTTGCTTTCCTTCGATGGATATATTTTCTTCTGTTCTATTGGCTTTTTTCCAATTATCTTTTGCTGCGTTGATTGTTTTAACGCAGAATATGAGAATTTGCTTGCATGCCTGCACAAGCTTCAGACCTTGCTACCTCCTCATTGTCTGGTTTTCTGATGCAGGACCTAACTCCGGTATAGACGATCATGGAGATCTAAATGATCCTTGTGTGAGACTACGACGTGATTGCGTTGGAATTCTGGCTGCATTCAAATTCAAAGACCCTCCTGATCAATTTCTTATTGTGGCTAACACCCATCTTTATTGGTAATGAA
The DNA here is from genome assembly GCA_963573325.1 of Astragalus glycyphyllos. NCBI lineage: Eukaryota > Viridiplantae > Streptophyta > Magnoliopsida > Fabales > Fabaceae > Astragalus > Astragalus glycyphyllos. The sequence goes on along the minus strand of OY754308.1, from coordinate 78,520,573 downwards.
GTGACTTCTGTGTTCTTTTTCTCATTTGTTGACTTTTAATGGTGACTTCATGCAGAAATAGTTATGTGAATATGGGTTTGCTTTAGTGGTAAAATTTATAAATTACATAGATTTTTTTTCCCAGGGATCCTGAGTTGGCTGATGTCAAACTTGCTCAAGCTAAATATCTTCTATCTCGCTTATTGCAATTTAAAACAATGGTATCAGATAGATATGAATGCATACCTGAAGTGATAGTGGCCGGTGACTTCAACTCTCAACCGGGAGATATGGTACCTAAAATTCCTAAAGTCTTATGTTGCCTATTTCTTTTTTTTTTGTCTAGATTCTCTTCCCCTGTGCCTTAGTCATTTTCATATCTTTGCCGACTCTTGTGTTGATGCTTGAAGTACGGTGCTAGATTAAGGTGTTCCTAATCCAGAACTTATTTTTATTTCCCCGAAATCCTTTATTGTGCATGGCCCTACTATCAACATTGATAGAACACTGATTTAAGTAGAAGCAAATAACTTGAAATCACACAGAATTGCAGAAATTACAGCAATATTTTGCCGTCTCACTGTTCTGCAACTCCTATAGAGATTATATTTGTTTATAAAACTGTCCAACACATTCTCAGAGAAGAGAAAGATTCTGGTTTTTCCTCCTTACATCGAAACAATAAAGAAGAGCTTCAATGGTGATGAGCTTCTGAATGAAGATGAAGATACGAGTTCTCCTCTAGGTTAAGGTTTGGTTCATACCAAGGTCAATTTAAGTCATGGGTTAAGTGGACATTCGTCTAGGGCCTAAAGGGTCAATTCATGACACCTCAAAAAATGTTGTAAAGCACTCCGGGTCGCATGTTCATCGATTAACGAAGTTAAATTTCATTTCTTGTTAAGATCAGCACACATTAGTAGATTAAGATAGGTTCTAATCAATTAGTATAGTTCATAAACTTGAAGAAAGAGCATTCTAAAGCATCCTAAAGCATAGCAAAAGCAAACATATAAACATTCAAGTAAAGCATTTAGACATCAATAGAGTGAAAATGAGGGTTGTTACAAATGGTTCTCCTTCTCAGTCTACTGGTGTAGCATCCATTATCCCCGACCCTACTTTTTTCTTTTCCATTTGCAAGGAGCTTACTCCATTTTCTTTTAAAATTTCCTATTTCTGTTGTCTCTTTTATTGATCAGAACAGAAGAATTATTCTCTTGTTGTAAGGAGTTATTTCCATTTATCTCGGTTAATATTTCATTAGACATTTAGTTTCAATCAAATTGGTATCAAAGCTCCAATCTTGGATGTGGCACCATTCTTGAATATGATTCCAATGTATGATGGGAGAGGCTTATTGCCTTGGTGAGGGTACGTGAGTATTTTGGGGCCAACATAATATGTGAAGAGATGAGGATCGAGTGATTGTTATGTTTGCATTTAGAGGTGAAACTATGTAACCAAAAAAATGAGAAGGCACTATACAAGGAGTTCCACGAAAAGTTTGGAATTGCCTTTTAGATTTAGAATCCAAGGAGTAAGAAAACTATATTTATCTTTTTCCAAAACATAAATAACTCTTTGTACACTTAGCTAAATCATTTTAGCCCATCAAAAGATATTGGAAGCAAGAATAAACAGTATAAAATATAGCAGCATTTGGGAGATTTTAGTGAAAGCAAGAATAAACAGTACAAACATGATATTAATTTGTATTACGACTGTGGTTTTCTTGTTTCAATTGGTTCATTCACTTTACTTTGAGTCATGTTTGAGCAGTTATTCATAGCTTTATACGCGCTTTCAAATTTTGAGTCATGTTTCCTACAATGTTTTATTATTTTGTAGGTTTATCAGTACCTCATATCAGGCAATTCTTCATCAGAATTGATGCCTGAATGTATAGAGAAGGCTCCAATTCCCCTACGCAGTGTCTATGCTTCTGTAAGAGGCGAGCCACCATTTACAAATTACACACCCGGCTTCACTGGAACACTGGATTATATATTGTTTTGTCCTTCTGATAGCATTAAACCAGTTAGTTATCTTGAGCTTCCAGACTCTAATTCAGTTGATATTGTTGGTGGACTGCCAAATTTCAGCCATCCAAGCGATCACCTACCGATTGGTACTGAATTTGAAATCATCAAGGAATAAATGTTTATGAATAATAATTGCTAATCTTGAAACTAAAGATATCAATTTTGCTTATGGAATGTGTTCTTTTAGACCATTATCACTGTTTATATGTTCATGTCATAAAGATTGAGTCAGATATATTCTATGCTATGTGGTCCACGTTCTTAAGCGGACCAGTTGAGCAAGTGATGTTAAGTATAAGGATTAATCTCTGATATGGACGTTCTTGCAAATAGCAATGTCATTGTCTCCTAACAAAAGCTTATTTAAAATTAGCATGAGAAGATAAAATTGTTCTGCAGCAAACTAAGATGTCTAGTTGTCAACTTGATGATTCCTGCCTGCTATAACTGATTTGAATATATAAGTCGTGAGAATACTTTGAAGTGCCTCCTAATAGGGTTAAAGACTCTAATTACATCATTTAGAAAAAAATATGATTTACACATTTAATATAACTTCTATTGATTATGATTGAAAGTGATCATCACTTCAATGACAAGGCCTATTTATAACTTACTTTGTTTAAGGGTGTGTTTGGAAGTTTGGAGTGCATGGAAAGGATGGCCGAATGAGAGACCTTACTACTAACAATTTAGTGGTAAGTTGGAGAAAAATTATATTTTTCTCCTCCTATTTCATTTTACGAGGTTTTTCAATATTGTCCAAACTAGAATCTTAAAAAATGAAATAGGGGTAAGTTGCAATTAAATTACAATTAAATTTAATTTTAATTTTTCTCTATGTTACAATTAAATTGAAACATAAAAAACGAACATAAAACAACATAACAGAATACATCGTTTAATATTACGTCTACAACCTCAATGATCGGTGTGTACATTGGGATCTGGAGCTATAACAATCCAATGTTGGAGACATCCAACATATGTAATTAACCATGTTCTAGCCTCTTCTGAGGCATAATGATGCCAAGACCGAGAAATAGGAAGTAATGGACTTCGAGAATTCAACTTAACCTGTATATAAAAAAAGGTTAGAACCGTTTGTAACATCATCTTAATTATTACTAGTGGGGAAACGGGTCCGTCTTTCTTGTGTTGGTGTGTTAGTCGGTGGTTATTATTATTATTAAAATTTGAAATAGAAATGTGTTGGTGTGTTAGTGGATAGTTACAATAAGGGTATTTTGGTCAGAAAAATCTGACACCAAAAAATCAGTTACAAAATGAATCCCCTTTATATATAGGTATAGATAAATATAAACACAAAATATGAAATAATGTAATTACCTGCACTTAGTGATTTACACGGACAAACCCAATATTAATATTGATCAAGCTGGTCCTGCTGACACGAGTTATACTTCTACCTCGCGACGGTAAAAAGGTCCATGACCCTCCATCCATCCGCCAATGCTATCGTGGTTGATACTTTTTTGAAAAGATTTCACAATCTTATCAATCTGTGCAATCAGCGTACCGTTCATTCCGTCCCACACATCTGGACAAGTCTCCTCCACTAAAGTCCAATGCCCTCTTTGATGCCCAGTGGGCCGACTCAACCCTTAAAAAACAGATGCCTACCACGTTAACATTTTAAACTAAAACAAATAAAAATATCCTCTGCATTGCCTCAAGACTCTTCATCGGTTTCACATTTAACATGGTATGTTTGTTCACCACAGACTGCTCTTCCTTAGTTAACTGCCCAAAGAATGAAAGTCCGGTACACGTGGACAGAGGCTCATGATTGTGTATTCCACACCTAACCTTGACTTCCCAAAATCAATTCCGGATTTATCTTTTGGGAGATAATCTCGGAAAGAAAAAAAAATTGAACTTACTTGTCTGATTTATCTTGAATGATGAATTTTTTGGTTTTTTAAAGTAAAAATGGAAATTTGCTAAAATGTGGGGGTATAAAAATCAAAACCCTTGTGTTTTGTAAGAAGTTGGGCCTTTTTGTCAATGAAGTTGACTGTATTTTATAGAGGACCTTAATAGACTGGACTATTCTTTAGTTAGCTTATTAAGAGGCCTTATTAACTTATTGAGAGACTCAAACCCTAATATGGTGAATATAAAATCGACTCTCTGCTCGCTCTCTTTAACCCTAGTCACCACCCTACACTAGACAATATTCTCTTACACCCTTTTCTTCTCTTTAACTACAATGGGTCCTATGTACAAGGCAGGTATACATTCTGAGTCTATACTTATATCTATTGTCCGAATTGTTATATGTTATACACCGTATCTATTACTATTTAGCGTTGCAAATATGTTTAAATTCTATCAATTGGTATCTGAGCTATATAGATACATGTTATTACCATTACGCGAAATCATATTTCCACAATTTTTTTATGAAAGTTTCTCTAGGGGTTGTATTCCTTAATGTTATATGTGAACAACATACCAAAATTTTTATGTTTTTATCGAGCCAATCATGAGAAATCGATGTTTATTTTTTTTGGTTTCACAAAGAACCTTATTTATTTTAATTTGAAATTTCTCTCAATCGGGTTGATGAATCCCAAAATTAAGGCGAGACTTCTCCTTGTCATTGAATCACACAAAAAAACTCATAATAGAGATAATTTGCGTTTTGTTACGAAAATCACAAACTATTTGAGTCTCGTAGCGGCCATGTTTGACCTAGGTATAACAATCCAGGTGAAGGAAATGATGATCTCCCAAAGATGACAAATTGTGTTAAAGACGCGTGAAATTTATTTTATTTTTATTTTTTTACCAAAAGATACTGTGAAATTTATTAAAGATTACAAATTAATAATTTATTACAACTTTACAAATTTATTTATTAATAAAATATATCTTATCGATATATTATTATTAATATTTATTATGATTATTATTATTATTTAAAAAATAAAATATATTTGTAATTATGATCTATATCATGCTAGCAATAAGTATTACCTATCAATATTAGATTTTTTTTCATGTGATATACCATTTTTTAAATTTTAATTTATTTATGATGCGATATCTTAATGAGTTAGAGTTTTTGTTAGGGACACTTTTGGTTGAGCATATATATGTGAAATCATTTTATTCTAAGGTTTCAAAATAATTTTTTGCATGATGATTTTTTTGTTGCCACATGCATTACATTTTTGAAAATGCCATCACATTTTTGAAAATATATGAAAATGACTCAGTAAAAGCTAAGAAGTCGAGTGCTCCGAAGAAAACCTCACCGTCAACAATAATACGGCCAGTAGCAAATCCCAAATTCATTTCTGTTGAAGACGCTGATATACAATCCAGCAATAAACTTGATGGTAACGTTACTTCAAAATTCTCCTATGCTTCTATAATATAATAGCTACTCTTACACAATTTAATTAATTAACCTCTATATTTTAATTCAGGCTTCAGATTCACCCTTGTTTCCTATAACTTATTGGCTTGGGTATGTAGGCTGCTAATTTCTCAAATCTTTTTATATACAAAGTACATATCTTATATATATTGACATTGATAAGGTTACCATTTATTTGTTGTAACTTTTTTTCTCTCAATGTTTTATAATGTAGGATTATCTGAAACCTGATAAGTACACACACTCTCCTAGTGCGAGTTTGAAGTAACGTCCTTTGTATCTTTTGAATAATCATAACAGTATTTACATTTGTAATTTGAATTTTCCCGTATTTAATTGGATCATGTTTACTGCAGGTTAAAACGTCATTTAAAATCGAATATAGAAATTCTAAAGAATTTGGGAGCTGATTTTTTCTGCTTACAGGTTTTCCTTTAAATTAAATTTCAAACAATATTTGCCTTGCACTGCAGTTGAGTTTATTTATTAATTTCTTTTAGTAATTTTTTGTTATCTTAATGAATTTTAGGAAGTTGACAAGTTTGATGAGGTTTACAAAGGGAAGATGCTGGAACTAGGATATTCTGCTATCTACATGCAGCGACCAAATAGGAGTGATGGGTGTGCAGTGTTTTACAAGCAAGATCGGTATGTACAAAAACTCAACAAGCTTGTAGTTTTAATGAGACTAGTTTGTAGCTTCGTAATGAATATTTTTCCTAGAGGACATGTAAAAGGTGAATATCTATTACACATGCCTATAATTTCACTAGAATAATAAGTAAGATACATGTGTATTTGCACAAGTCACTTCGTTTTTAAGCATTTTTGAAATAGAACGATGCATGTATTTTTAAAATAAATTATTTTCACTGTGACAAACATTATTAGTTTTCTTTTTTTTAAAATAAAATATAAAAAATTATTTCACCATGTGTGATATTTCCTCCTCGTGAATCAAAAGTACGTAATGAACTTATACCAACAACATAGAATGTTTTGTGCTAAAACTCAAAAGAAAAATGCACATTCATAAAAATAAAATATAAAAAGTATTTCGACAAAATTTCTATTATTGAGTGTTCATTCATATGTTTTTTTGGGCCTTATTACTAATATTCTTTATTGAAATTTATCCTTGCATTGTGAGGTTTAGGGTAGAGTTGATCTTAGAAGAAAAAATTGATTACAATGATCTTGTATTTACAATTCAAATGGAAAACTCTTCAAATGATTATGAGCACAACAATGTTCAAACAACCCAGCTGGATGGAGAAAAGGATGTTGTGCCCGAAAAAGGTAACTACAAATTGGTTGCAAATAATTTTATTTGAAATTAATATTTTATTCTTAATAACAAAGATTGTCATATCTTTAGTTTTATGTGTTTACTTATTACTAGGTATTTATCTATAAGCTTGTGAAAGCAAAACTCTTTTTCCTCAGTATTTCTTATGTGATTGGATCCTGTCCTTCCTCTCTCTTTCTCCATCACAAAATAAAGTTGGAAGGAGAGGGTCCAAGTCCTTTTCTTATGCAGGATCTATGCGACGTGATTGTATTGGAGTTTTGGTTGCATTCAAATTCAAAGACACCTATAATCAATTTCTTATTGTGGCTAACACCCATCTTTACTGGTAATGAAGTGACTTTTGTTTATGTTTTTGTTCTATTTCTCAACATTTGGCTTTTAATGAAAGGTTGACTTGATGTAGATATAGTTATGTGAATGTGGGATTGCTTTAGTGGTAAAATTTCTAAGCTACATATAACTTTTTTGTGTCAGGGATCATGAGTTTGCGGATGTGAAACTCGCACAAGCGAAGTATCTTCTATCTCGCTTAGCACAATTTAAAGCATCGGTATCGGATAGATATGAGTGCGTACCTGAAGTGGTCGTGGCTGGTGACTTCAACTCACAGCCAGGAGACACGGTATCTAGCATTTCTAAAGTCTTAAGTTTCATATTTCATACTTTTTGTTTAAATTATCTTCCCTTGTGTCATTGTCATGTTCATATATATCTTTGTCGTCTCTTGTCTTGATGCTTGAAAGTACGTGATAGATTAAGGTATTCTTACAGAGATTATCTTTGTACACAAAACTGTCTAACATAGTTTTAGAGAAGAGGAAACATTATGAACAATAGCTTCAATGTTGATCACTTTTGAAAGAACATAATGAAGATACTAGGGTTTTAATGGTTGGAGGAGTTTCAATTTTTAGAACTCATTTAGTTTTAAGGTGTTCTAGGAGTTTGGTCTACTTTATTTGAGGTTTAGAAAATTAACAATGTCATTTGTGTATCTATGCGAGTCCTCCTTTTAAGTTAGGGTTTTAGGCTGTGTATGAGGTTTGGTCCGTGCACAGAGCAATTTAAGTTATGGTAAGTGTATAATCGATTAGGGTCAAAAGGGTCAACTGAAGTCACATCAAAACATTTTGAAAACTACTCCAAGTTGCATGTTTATCAATTAACGGGATTGAAATTTCAACTCTTGCTCAAATCAACACGCATTGATTGTATTGGGGGTCCGGAGAAGCGCCGAGAGCAACACCGAGCTAATGACTTGGACCCCGAAGAGACCTGGACGCTACATCTCCACTCACACTTTATTTATATCCCCTTCATTTAACTTATTCCTAGCTGTTGTGGGACTCACCTCTCACACTTGAATTCCCAACAATCTCCCTGTCAAGTGTGAGCCACCCACATCCCCAATAGATTGATTAAAACAGACTTTAATCAATTAATATAGTTCAAAAACTTTAGAAAGACCTTGCCAAATCATCTTAAAGCACATATATACATTCAAATAAAACATTTAAGCATCAATGGAATGAAAATGAGGGCTGTTACAAGTGGTTTTTCTTCTAAGTCTACTGGTGTTAGGATCCCTTTCCCTAAACCCTATTTTCTTCTTTCAATTTGCTAGGAGCTTGCTCCATTTGCTTTTATCATTATCCTATTTCTGATGTTTCTTTTATTGATCAGAATAGACGAGTTTTTCTCTTCTTGTAGAAATTATCTTCATTGTTTCAGTTAATATTTTGTTAGTAATAGGCCTCCAATAGTGAATAGTTTTTATAGGAGAAAATCCATTTAATTAGTTATGCATCAGTTATATAATAAGTATTTATTCGCATGCAATAGTTATATAATTATTCATAGCTATGGACATGCTTTCAGATTTTGAATTGTATTTCCTCCAATGTTTTACTAATTATCAGCTTGATCTTCCATATTTTACAGGTTTACCAGTACCTTATACAGGAGGCACCAATTCCCTTGTTAAGTGTATATGCATCAACTAGAGGAGAGCCAGAGTTTACAAACTACACGCCCAAGTTCATTGCAACACTTGATTATATCTTCTTTTGTTCCTCTGGCAATCTCAAACCTGTTAGTTATCTTGAGCTTCCAGACTCTGATGCAACTGATATTATTGGTGGACTACCAAATTTCATTTACCCAAGTGACCATCTACCGATTGGTGCAGAATTCAAAATCATCAAGGAATAAATAGTTAGTCCAAGCAAGTGATATTCGGGACATGAGTTTCATTGATCCTTGATGTTTTATGGTTCCATTTTGATGATTTAGGACATGAGTTTCATGGAGAAACCCCAAGAACTGAATGTGCAAGCCATTTCCAGGCAACCGGAACTTGAGATTCACATCATTTTAATTCTGACTTGCATCAATTTTGACTCAATTTTTCTCATGTTTTGTGATTCTAATCGTCTCCTTAATTTCGACCTATGATTAATGATGTTATGTATGCATGCATGCCTAAAGTTACATGATAATATGTAGGAATCCTCAATTCGTAAGATAATGTTATTATAATGCTATTGTCTTATTCTTTCACCACTAATATTAACGAATCAACATATGAAATGAATGTTTTAAATCCTATGAATACAAAGTCAAAATGAGATTCATTGGGTTAGGGCTTATATGCTTTTCTGTTATGCCAAACAGAAAGTCGTTCTGGGATCATGAATCAATACGCTACCAAATCCGCCAATGCAGTACTTCATGGTGTGATATGCAAAGGAGACCCAAGGAAAAGTTTTATGAAAAAGCACACAATATTTTTTTTTGGCAAAAAAGAGGTAGAGGAGCCTCTCGTTAAAACCTTTTGATGCAAACTCTCATTAGGAAAAATCATCTAAAAGGAAAGAGTACTTCCCCTATTATTATTATTAAAAAAAGAATGAGAGTAACAGAGAGACCAAGTTCATAAAAACAGATTTAGTCTGCCATTACGACTTGTCGAATAGGATCATCACGGTTAATAGGACCAACCTAATAACAAAATGATGAAAGAGTTGTGCGAGGACTCCAATATTCAGCTCCACAGCTATTCTCGATACCGCCCAAAGATGAACGGGGCAGACGAAGCGGCAAATAAGAATATTAAGAAGATTGTGCAGAAGATGGTGGTGACCTTCAAAAATTGGTATAAAATGCTCCCTTTCACCTTACACGGATATCGTACCTCGGTTCGTACTTCAAGAGGAGTAAACATGTTTTCACTAGTATATGGGATGGAAGCAGTGCTTCTAATCAAAGTTGAAATCTCCTTGTTACGAGTACTAATGGAGACAAAATTGAAAGAGCTGGAATGGGTTCAAGATCGTATGGATCAATTAAACCTTATTGAATAAAAGAGGATAGTTGCCTTATGCCATGGGCAATTATATCAACACAGGATGAAGAGAGCTTATGAGAAGAATGTTCATCCTCGACAATTTCAAGAAGGAGACTTAGTGCTCAAGAAAATGTTGCCTATCAAAAAGGATTTCCGGGGGAAATGGACCCCGAATTATGAAGAACCTTATGTGGTAAAGAAATCGTTCTCTCGAGGAGTCCTACTCCTCACAAAAATATATGGTGAAGACCTCCCACACTACCAGTGAACTCTGATGCAGTCAAAAAGTACGAAGCCTAAAAAAAATATAGAAAAAAAGAAAAAGATGAGCCAAGCAAGAATAAGCTCACCAGGATGAAAACCCGAAAGGGGGTCTAGGAAAAAATTAGAGCTACCCGTTGGATTGAAAACTCAAAAGAGAGATCCAGGCAAAAATTAGGGTCAGGAAGTTGGACCATGAATAAATATTGAGGCAACCAATGCTTCCGAAGGTTGGATGATGAGTGATCAAGGTTATGAGTATGGGTGATTGACATCGTTACTTCAAAGATACTAACTATTAAGAGATCTGCTTAGTCTTTTCCTTTTTCTATATTTCCAATTGAACTCCCAGTGTAATCTTAAGTTAGTGTGACCTTTTGCACACTTGGCTCCGATTTGAATATCAAACACACTTTCTTTCTTTCATGTTCCCCAATTTGTTTGAAATGATGTTTTGTGATAATAGATACAGAATTGTGAAACATGTGGCATAATCAAGAGCATTGCAAGCATTAAGAACTTTCTGAGAATCACAAAAAATAGAATCTTTCATAAATAAGTTGCAAGAAGGAATAAATACATGCATGATAATCTCAAATGACAAGTCACAACGCTTTGAACTAATAGTACAAATACACTTGATGGTCCATATGTACCACACCGGAAGTCTGTGCTCTGATCTACCATTGCATGTGCATCCATTACATGCATGCAAACACATACCAATCATTGTCGCGATAGATGTGCCAAATGTTGGTTGTTTTTTCTCCCCAACATTGAGTCTGGAATCAATCCTTTAAACCAAATTGGTTCTTTAGTTCAATTGGATTAACACATCGAGTGTCGACTCTGAACTGCCCTTTTAGATCAGTACGTCACTACTAAATCTGGCGTTGATCCTTCAGATCCCTAGTGATCCTTCTCTATTGTTTTTCAATCAACTTCAAGTGTTGATCCCTATTTATTACTTTTCTAAGATCAGCGCGACAAGCATTGATTCCATGTCACACTACAGATTGTAATGTCAGCACTGAGTCTAATAGATCCTTCAGACCAAATCAGTTCTTCAGTTCAGTTCGGGTCAACACGTCAAACGCCAGATACTAATATTGTCTCTCACAACCGCTCTTCATTGTTTTTCCAAATACTTGATGGTCAACATGTCAGTTCCAGATCTAATATTGTCTCTCGCAACCGCTCTTCATTGTTTTTCCAAACACACCAAGTGTTAATCACCCTGTTAATTCTCAAACACTCAACTTTTTTTCAAACCGGACAAAATTAACATCATTTTATCTTTTTCTATTTTTGCTATGAAAAATTGAAAAACTCTTCATCTTTTTTAGCAAAATAAAAATAAAGAGGAGCAACTATTATACCAAATTTTATCCGCGTCCCTTTTTATGTTTACCTTAGTTTCTTGTTGGGTTTATTGTTTCAAATGTTTTCAATTCCTTGAAAGCCCAATTGTAGTGTAAAATAAGTGTGCGAATTGGCCCAAAATAATTCCTAAACATATTGAGGCCCAAATTGTAGAATTACAAGCGAGGCAATTTTTTTAATTTTTTAATTTTTTTAAGTTTGAGAATCCGCATTAAATAAATATCAAAGTAATTTATGTAAAAAGGGCAAAAAATAGAAAATTTCACCACAGAGGAAAATTATAAAAAAAATGAAAATTACAAAAATATAATAACATTAACAATCAGAAAAATTACAGATCTGAAAATAATAATTAACTACAAAACTAAAAACATCATATTTTACAAAATTACAAAAAAATAAAAGAAATGCAACAGCTGCAGCCTTGGGCGTTACTCCTCTCCTTGCCTTGCGGAGCAAGTCTCAACAGCTAGCCCTAATCCTGAAAGTAAATATGGATGAACATAAATTGTTATTCTGTTTTTCACCTATAAATAAAAGCAAAACGAAAATTCTAGAGAAGAGTAATTAGGGTATTATCAGAAGCAGTAGGAGCTATCTCGAGGGAAGCAGAAGCACTAGATAAAGGAGCATAGTCTAAAAGAGAGATATTTTTTCTGAAAGCCAGGTTAGTTTCCCATACACTAACAAACTAATAAATCAGATGTATTACACGTCAAAAAAAAAATCTGATGTATTACACGTCAAAAAAAATAAATAAATCTGATGTATTAAGTTTCTGTATTTGCTTTAACCTATACATAGTTTTATAGTACTTTGTTCATTCTTTAAGTGTGTAAATAACGATAAGTTATATATTGTTGAGAAAAATTATCAAAACCATGCGTAAAGGTTTGTAGCGGTAGCCAACTTCATTTCAACGTCTTTTTAATTTAATATTTTAGCCTACTATAAATAAAAGATCCCATTGTAAAAAGAAATACATCAATGAAGCATAATAGAGTCTGTAGAAATTAGAGAGGGGATTTTGACAGTAGAAGATGAAGAAAAGTCAAAGTAGTCCGTTAAAAAAGGGAAGTCATAAAAATTGCGAACCTTAAGATCCGACCACTGTTAATGGTGGCTGTCACCAACAAGTGTCACTACCCCTCCGCGTTCGCTCCCCTTACGACGGATTCCCTCCCGTCGCGTTTGGCAGTCTATTCCCGCTGAATGCTTCGGTGCGCCGTGTCCGGTTACCCCGCCTCCGGCATACAATCGTCCCGTCGTCGCGAGTCTTCACCACCGGCAACCATTCTCGATCTCAGACCGGCCATCTCTTCCTTGTTTCACATGTCTCTCTCTCTCTCTCTCATCCAAAATTCTCGCTCTCTCGCTCTGTGTGATGCGAGCTTGGGCTGTTGTGAAATTAGGGTTCACTAAATAAGTCTTTCAGGCCTTTTTATATAACCACCCTTTTTATTATATTTTTTATATTATCTTTTTTTACAAGAAATAGTAATAATAATAATTACAAGAAAAAAATAATAAGTTAAAAAACCCAAAAAGGAAAACCCAAAAAGACAGATTTCCTTCCTCTTTCTTTCTTAAAAATCCTCCCTTAATTTAGTGCTGGTGGTGAAAAAAATAGAGTGGATGATGTTTGTAAAATAAAGCAAAAAAAATCAAAGATTACTATTAGCATTTTTGAATCTGCTTGATATTTGATTTCTTTGTGTGGTATGATATTTGATTTAATGGCCTCATTTGAATATGCAGTATATGAAGGCATTGAATCAATCTCAAATTTCAAAAGGGGGTATTGTAAAATTTCAAAAGGGGATCTTGAAACCGATGCTCAAATGTTTAACATTCCAAAATATTATTGAGTTTTGTTGTCTCTAGAATCAGAGCTGTTCGGGTCAAACCGCATGTCAAACGACCCATTTGCATATAAATCGGGTGAAGAAGACAAGACCAAAAAAAAACTATTTGAAAAAAAAAACTGCCATGTATGCCTCCGTTAAAGCCACATCAGCGCCGTTAACGCCAACTAGGCATTTTTGTAACGGAAATACTAAAAATGACTAACGGTGAAGACGTTATCTAACTTAGAGGACTTAATTGTTACGAAAAAAACATAAAGGACCAACTTGTTACAAATAAATAACTTAAAGGACCCTTGATGTAATTTTGTCTATTTTCTTCTGTTCGATTGGCCTTTTCCCCCTTTTTACTATTATCTTTTGCTGCATCGATAATTTTGGCGTAAAATATTGGATTCTGCTTTACTTGTATGCATGCATGTATAGACTTCAAAGGCCGCTATTTCCTCATTATTTGGTTTTCTTATGCAGGACCTAAATTCGGTAGAAAAGTTCTTGATGATCCTTGTGTGAGACTACGACGTGATTGTGTTGGAGTTCTCGCTGCATTCAAATTCAAAGATACCTCTAATCAATTTCTTATTGTGCCTAACACCCATCTTTATTGGTAATGAAGTGACTTCCGTGTTCTTTTTTTCATTAGTTGACTCTTAATGAAATGACGACTTCATGCGCAAATAGTTATGTGAATATGGGTTTGCTTTAGTGATAGAATTTATTAATTTTCTGTCCAGAGATCCTAAGTTGGGTGATGTCAAACTTGCTCAAGCTAAATATCTTCTATCTCGCTTATTGCAATTTAAAACAATGGTATCAGATAGATATGAATGCATACCTGAAGTGATTGTGGCGGTGACTTCAACTCTAAAATCTTATGTTGCCTATTTCTCTTTTTTTTTTTGTCTAGATTCTCTTTCCCTGTGCCTTTGTCATGTTCGTATCTTTGCTGACTCTGGTGTTTATGCTTGAAGTACGTTGCTAGATTAAGGTGTTCCCATGTTTGATCTAGCTCCCATGTTTTGTAGGTTTATCAGTACCTCGTATCAGGCAATTCTTCATCAGAATTGATGCCTGAATGTATAGATATGTAGTGTCTATGCTTCTGTAAGAGGAGAGCCACCATTTACAAATTACACACCTGGCTTCACTGGAACACTGGATTATATATTGTTTTGTCCTTCTGACAACATTAAACCAGTTAGTTATCTTGAGCTTCCAGACTCTAATGCAGTTGATATTGTTGGTGGACTGCCAAATTTTAGCCATCCAAGTGACCATTTACCGATTGTTACTGAATTTGAAATCATCAAGGAATAAATGTTTATGAATAATAATTGCTAATCTTGAAACTAAAGATATCAATTTTGCTTATGGAATGTGTTCTTTTAGACCATTATCACTGTTTATATGTTCATGTCATAAAGATTGAGTCAGATATATTCTATGCTATGTGGTCCACGTTCTAGCAAATAGCTTGAGTCAGATATATATGGACGTTCTAGCAAATAGCAATGTCATTGTCTCCTAACAAAAGCTTATTTAAAATTAGCATGAGAAGATAAAATTGTTCTGCAGCAAACTAAGATGTCTAGTTGTCAACTTGATGATTCCTGCTTGCTATAACTGATTTGAATATATAAGTCGTGACAATACTTTGAAGTGCCTCCTAATAGGGTTAAAGACTCTAATTACATCATTTAGAAAAAAAAATATGATTTACACATTTAATATAACTTCTATTGATTATGATTGAATGTGACATCACTCCAATGACAAGGCCTATTTATTATTTACTTTGTTTAAGGGTGTCTTTGGAAGTTTGGAGTGCATGGAAAGGATGGCTGAATGAGAGGCCTTACTACTAACAATTTAGTGGTAAGTTGGAGAAAAATTATCTTTTTCTCCTCCTCCTTCATTTTACGAGGTTTCTCAATATTGTCCAAACTAGAAACTTAAAAAATGAAATAGGGAAGATCTTTGGATGACTTCAATTTTTCTCAAAGTTACAATTAAATTACTAGTAACAAGTTCACCTCTCTTCCAATCTCTGAAATGCTAACTTAGAGTATAGATCCTCTTAAAGAGTGATAGAGGCAAAAAAATCTTATGAGAACCAAATATGTTTTGAGGGATCCCGAGTAGGTAGCTCAGTTGGCGAGCTAAGGGATACCAAAGGAGTGCACCAAAAAGAGTGCAAGAAAGAGGCCCCGGGTTCAATCCCCGGAAACTAACATCCCCGAAGGAGTGCACCAACAAGAGTGCAAGAAGGAGCGCATGGAAAGGAATGGCACATGAGAGGCCTTACACCAACAAGATGACAATCATATCAAATGTTTGATCTTCTTCGCCTTAGTACCTTTGCATAAGTCTCCAAAACAAGTAAAATGTTGCACTATGTCATGCGATATAGGTACCTGAGTGTTTAACCAACTGTTAATCTCAGACCACACATTTCTTACAACATTGCAATCGAAAAAGAGGTGTTGTAGATCTTCTCGACGGCCTCCGCAAAAAGCGCATCTGCCGCCTCCTCTGAATTAAGAACACTACGCCTTAAAAATAAATCACGAACTGTAAGAGAGTTGGTGAATATTCTCCACCCAAATATAATAACTTTTGAAGGAATAGTTGTCTTCCAAAGAGCGTTGAAAACTGAGTTGAGGCTGCTTTCCTCCCTGTTTATCAATTGCGCTTGAACCAAGTGATTATAGCATGATCGCACAGTGAATTTTTTGTTGGATTCCAACATCTAAATCCAATAATCGTCACAACCTGTCTTCAACACAACGTCCATCAAGATGGATCCAAGGATGTTGTCCTCCTCAACCAGCGATGGTCGTCTAAGTGACTCCAAGGAAGAGTCCAACACCGAACATTATTATCTCATCTGCCCAAGTCAGTCACCATTATGTGATCTTCCCTACAACCAGCAAATAGATTAGGGAAATCATGGTATAAGGGCCTTTGTCCAAGCCAATGGTGGTGCCAAAAGTCCACTCCTCGACCATCCCCATACCCCTTCTAATACACGCGTCAAACCAGCCATCAACAACACAATCATTACCCAGTCGAACTAGATCACACCACCACAAAGAGTCAAATCTATTCCCTGTTGCATTGGATCTGTTCAACAAATTTGAAGCTCGAGCTCCATATCTATTATTTATGATATCTCTCCAACTAGTTTCCTCGTACGTCAACATATGCCACTTCCACTTGGTCATGGTTAAAAGCAAAACACATGTATGCATTCCATGTATGCCGAAAGCTTGAGGAAGGAGATCCATCGTGTTAACGTTTTGAAATTTAAAGGACTAGTTTAGGAAGAATAAAAACAGAATGGACTAACTCAGTATAAAAGTTAACTTAAAAGACCGCGAGAGCCATTTTCCCAAAAAAATAAATCCAAATTCAAATAATTAGGATTCTTAAAGGTGGAGATTGTGCGAAATTGATGATGATGGAAATCACAGCCGCAACAACCAGTTGCAGAGCTTGACTAAAAAGTTCGGGGTGGGCCGCTAATGAAAGAGACATGGAAACTCAAACGCATGAACAGAGACGCCAAAAATGCAAAAGCAAAAGCCAAAGCCATGGCGGAGTTTGAGAAAAATACAATTAAAATTGATAAATATAAATTAAGAATTATTTATAATCAAAAGTAAATGACTATAGGGTAATTTTGATTTCACATAGAGACTCAAGTTGTTTGTAAAAAGATAATTTTAAATTAATTTGATTTTAGTTTTAAAATACTAAAGGAAAAAAATTCAAAAATTATCAACTGTTTGTTCATAATTTCGAATTCTAATATAAGAGATGTGAATAAACTATTATTATATAATATTATAAATATGAAAAAATATAAGAATTATTATCTGAAAACATGTATATATATTAACTTTCTTATATTTTAATAATTTTAATAGCCTATTGATAAGTAAGCGTATTTGGAAGTTCTATTGGTGGCACTTTCTCAAGATTTTTAGCACTTTATTTGACTCTCTTGAATTGTTGACCAGCGCCGGAAAAAAAAAAAAAAAAGTGGCAGCAACAGTAATCAAACACAGAGACTTTCATTACATGAAACGTGACAAACCACTGGACCTCGATGATAGATCTATCAGATGAGCACTAAACGTCTATATATTTAATATACGTTTTAAAAAAACAGGGTTATTATAATAATTTCATATATTTTTTGCCCAGCCCTAACGAAGATCCGCCACTGGCAACGGCATCAAGGATCATTGTATGTTTAAGCTTCTTTCTTTATTTCTTTTTAGTTTCTTTTAGGTTTATCTTCTTTTTTGTGTTTCTTCTTTCTATTTTCTAGAGATTTGCAGAATATTACCATGAAAATTTAGGGAAAGAAGATTAGCTTTAAGGTTCATGACAAGAGGAAGAATATAAATCTGGGGAAGAACATCAATCCCACCCCGTGTATTTAAATAAATTAACCTAAATATAAATATAAAACTTGCTAGTCAAACTTAGGGATTAATTAAGAGTTGAACAAGGGAAAAAGATGAAGATGAATGTAAAAGAAGGACAAAAAAGGGGAAGAAGATAAACATCTTTTTTGTAAATAGTAAAAAAAATTATGTGGAAAAAATAAATAGGGAAGAGATGAAATGAGAAAACCACATTAACCCCATTTTGTCCGACCAAATTCTCTCTTTCATTTTCTCCTACATCTCCATCCATTCTCTCTATCTCTCTCTTAATTCACTCAGCCTCATGATTAAAATAATTAAAAGATAATGATGAGAAAGAATGAATAAAGAAAGAAATAGAGAGGATAGAGAGAGATATAGAAAGAAACTAAAGAAGATGATCCAACTTCGTTTTGTCCACAACATATCAATAGCAATCACATCGCATATATACCAATAGGTCAACATTTTTAAACAATAGTATGTACAACTTCTTTGTGTTTTCAATGACATGTTTTTTATTTTATTTCGTAGTAAATATTACAAAAGTCTATGTTGACATATTTAAAAACCTAGAATAGACTAGACTAGAGGTAAGGTTAATCCCTTTTTGGTTATAACTTTTTCAATTACACCAAATTGATAACAGCAGTTCAAAGTTAAATTAGTATGGTAAAAAAAACAAATATTTCTTATGAAATGAAAAAATGGAGCTTCAGAACATTGTTTTCATTAGGCAAATTTCGTATCATAAGAAAACTTTAATTCATTATTGCCGTGTCAAAGTTAAGATCATTTTAAAAACTACAAGGCACTAGAAAGGCCTATGGGGGCTAGGCTAGGATAGCCAGATCCTTCTAGATATGATCCTTGTATATTTGTGTTTGGATGGAATGGAAGGTAAGTATCATTTTTCCCTCATGCTATGGGAAAGTCCACAGCTACCCTACCCTTATGCCAAGGGTCAACATCAGAAACTTTAAATGGAATGCCTTGTGAGGCCCAACAAATACTTGACATTTCAACTAATTTTTTGATCAAGTATAGAATAAACGGTGGAAATTGAACTAAATTCTTCATGTGGCCAAAATAAATGTTCAGTACACACTGATTTTTTTTTTAGAGTTTGATGAATTTTCCTTTGGAGGAATTAAATAAGATTGTGTTGAGGAATATGAAAATTCTTGAAGAAAAAAATTCAAATGCACTAATGAATACAAATTCATCATTATATATTTTCTTAGGTATGTTTGGAAGGGGGTTTTAGGAGGGGAAGGGAGGGGAGAGCATATTTTTCAATTTAGAATTGAGGAAGTTATAAAATGTCTCTAAACATGGATTAAGTGTGATTAGAAATGTTATATTAATATTTATCAACTTGTTCTTTTAATTTTTTTAAATCTCTAATACATATTAAAATATTGACTAATCTTTTTCAAGTCCTCCCCTCCCTTCTCCTCGCAAAACCCCCTCCCGAAGAAACTTTAAGTACACAAACCTTAAAACATTGTACTTGGGGGAGTCCATATTATTATGTTCACTCTTTAATTTTAATTTTAACTTTAGCTTTATAGTATTTTTTTACAATAACAAACCTAATTCAATTTAAATAGGGTAGTAAAATACAACTTGAAATATAGTTATGAAACTAGCATAAGACAGAGAAGCCCCACAAGACACTCCAAACACGTAATAGTATCTAACTAACATCCCTTCAAGGCTTCAACTCATAAATGAATATTTAAACATTAGTCCAAACACTCCAAATCTGCAATAGTCTCTAATTAACATCCCTTCAACTCGTAAATGAATATTTAAACATTTCAATTTAATCTTTAGTTGTGGTCATACCGATTTTAAGCATGACAAAGGCGAGGAGCATTAGTTAGAAGATGATCAATTTGAGTTTCTACTCTCCCTTTCAATGAGCCACAACCACAAGTTGTTTTGATCGGATAGTAAATCTCGTTCTTGGCAGGGAGTATGTAGCTCTCATTCTTGTTTGTTTATTCTACGAGTGATTTATTGATTCTATCGAGATTATTTCTAGGAGGTAGTTGTTCTTTTGTTTCTCTCCTTTTTAGAGGCGACTTTTTCTCGTTGTATATGAGTTGAGTATCAACTGTACTCAACTATTTTTAATAGATATGATATGTTTCCCTTAAAAAAAAAACCACAACCACAACCTCCCCTCCCCCGGTGCGGTTAAATTTGGTTGATCTTGATCTTTAATCATGGAGTTCCATTGTTACTTAAATTATATTTTTCAAAAGAAGACTTCCAACAAAACCTAATTCAAGGTGAGTGAAGACAAATTCATGAATGAAAGGATACTTTGGCACATTAACTGTTCCTTAATTTGAGTTCCGATTTTTTGCAACCAACCAAAACCATTTCGACAATGAAATATTATTGGAATGTGTGTGTGCGTGTAGGCTAGAATACATGACATTAATTTCAGTTGGAATATCTTATTTTTGTGTTGACTCTCTGACATAGGGGGAGGGAGAGAGAGAGAGAGAGAGAGAGAGAGAGAGAGAGAGAGAGAGAGAGAGAGAGAGAGAGAGAGAGAGAGAGAGAGAGATTATATGGCTATCCTTCTACTATTTTGTTAAGCATTATTTTGCTGGAGAATCAATATATCGAATTATTATCCATCCATGTTTACATGGTGACAGCTTGTAAAATGAAATAAATAATCGCCCTTATACACAAATGTTGAACACTTCAATTTATTTTTGGGTAATGGAAATTGCTTTCTTTAGCACAGAATGATGATTAATACTATATATAACAAATTAGTTGAACACGTGATGTGCAGGACAATATTTTTCTCAAAACAAACATATGATGTGCTAGACGAAAAAATAACCTAGCTACCAATTATTTGCTCAAACTTTATTCATAAATTACTTCTAATATATTAATATAATTAAATACTATTTTACAACAAAAGTAGGATACATTTCAGCAAACTACTCTTAAGTACACCTTGACCTCAAATTTGATAATATATAGAGATGAACATTATATATACTTCAAATAACCAAGATAGACATTACAAATATTATTGCCCCTGCTATATATATACTTATATATATATATATATATAGCGGTTTTAATGCAGAAAGGAGGAGCTTAATTTGCTAATTAATTTGCAAGAACTGGAACTGAGAAATATGGATCTCCAATTGGTGCTTCAATTCCCATTTTGGACTGACTGGCAACATCTCCAAGGAAACCATTGTAGAAAGCCTTAACCTTTGTTACTAAGTAAATAAAAGATGTTGTAAGGTATGAGAAGCCCAACCTGTGAAGCTTTTGTGCTTGTAATTGTCTAGCTAAAGTATTTGTGCCACGTTTTGCACCCTTAATATTGTTGTTGTGTTGTTCTTCAGGGTGAATGTTTCTGCTATTCTGAATTCGATGATATTCATAAGTTTGGCGACCACACAGTGTGTAGCCACTTCCTCTTACATCATTAACAAGTTGTGAAGCCATGGCTAGTGCTTAGAAATTAAGGGTTGGGAGGGTGTGAATTAATAAGAATGCTAAGTTGTGATATGTGGAGGTTAAGGAGTTTCCTCTCCCACTCACTCACTCACTATCTTTTTTAACTTCTGATTGATATGTGTAATGATGGGTAGCTTTATATAGAGAAGGGTCAGTGAGAAAATTGATAGAGGGGATTTAATTTGGGTGACAACTCCAATATCTTTGATTTTATTGGTTAAAGAGGGTCCAATCATTTAATACTATTTATGTTATATGTTATTTCGGATTTGGATTGGAAGCACTCATAACTGTATACGGCCATACAGTCAAACGGATTTGAACCGTGTGTTCAAAATCAAATTATTACTAGTTGTTTGATGAAATAGCTCACATGCGACTCAAGCGTTTGTGTGAGATGATTTGAGTCTCTTTTAGTTTAATCAAGGTGATGAGTTTGAATCTAGACTTAGAAATGCAGCAGCGTTAAATCTCTTAAGGGAGAATTTTGCAACTTATTGTGGTCCTACCTAACTCGATAGATCAGTTTCTACAGTTGCGCGCAGAAGATATATAATTTAAAAATATAGATGAGATGTTTTCTCAATAAATACAATTGTGAATATATCTAATCCATATCCCATTTTTTTTATGTTTAATTATTTTTAAGTGAATTCATATTTTATGTTAATTTTATTTTTGCTTTAATGTACTTTTGATCCCCATTATTTTACTGATTTTAGTGCCCTCATCTCAAAATCCAAGTTTTTTGTCCTCCAATTTCACACATTATTGCAATTTTTGTCATAACTTAGATTTCTGACCCAAAAAAGTGATAATTTTTGGTCCCATTTTCAAATCTGAAAAGAAAATGTAAATATTATTATTTAAAGGCCAAAAATCACGACTTTTGAGCCAAAATCCATCTGTACTGATCTTTCTTCATGAATAAAAAATTATCCTTTAATAGGAGGTCTAAATCATTTATATAGCAAGAGTTAATGTGATTGGTTAATACCTATTGCTGCAAAATATCATTGCAAATGAAAATGAAAATGGGGTCCTTGATATTACGAATAAGTGCAAGGCACGTGAAGGGTAGGACCTACTAGGACAAGAGGGGTAGCATTGTCATATTCATTTCATTTTCATCAACATGCAAGTTGGGTTGGATCACGTAATTGCATGGTAAGGAGCTTAATATAGTTTACTGATCGCCTGCAACTTGTTTGTGGAAGGTTTATGCATTCCAATTCAGAAATCGAGGATTCCAGAATTTAAGTGGTTGAATTTTATTTTCAGTTTCTCTACATTGGAATAAATAAATAAATAAAATGTGGTTGTAACTTCCAAAAATTAATTTTAACCATATAAATTGTTTTATAAAATTAATTATGGTAAAGTGAGCTGCACGTAACTTGTTTTATATGTTTAGATAATTTATGTTGAAGATGTAGTTCAAGCCAACTAATGCCTTTTACCTTTTATCATTTACTGTTTTACTTCTCACAGTTTACAGTTTTACTTGCATTTTGTAATTCACATTTAGAGGTGAATTTACTTTACATTTACATGTCATTTTTAGTGATGTCATCATATATTGTAAGATTCACTTTCAGATATATATACACTGTTGGATTCTAACAGATTCAGTTAGATCCTTTCATCATTTTTCAGTGCGTGACACTTTCTTCTCCTTCTCTGTGTGAGTGTGTGCTTGAGAGAGAAGTGAGTTGGTGATTTGCTCTGATACCCTAACAATTTATAAAAAAAAAAAGTGATTTTTATATATCAATTCATTCGTGGGCAGGGACCGGTTGAGGAGCTAGAACATACACAACATCATCGGTAAATGGAGCTATGACAGCTACGCCCTCAGGAGTGAGAGAAGGCGTAGGCTGAGTCACGACGCTCAGAACATGAGATCGGACACGAGTAACCATCGTGATGTATGATTCCTCTCTTCACATTCATCATGGATTTGAGGTTTTTAAACTGAAAGTGCAGCTAGTTCTTCCTCTTCTCCTCCATTTTTCCTATATATATATATATATATATATATATATATATATATATATATATATATATAACCACTACATTAAGCTACCAAATATGTGCACCACATTTTCTTTGGTTACTGTGATTTTTCAAAGGAATCATATACACCCACTATGTATTTAATCTATGAGTAAAAGCGTACAATGGTTCGCTAGAAAAAACATATGGAACACCATAGCTTTTAAAACATATGGAACACCACACACACTACCACTACTTACATTCGAGTTCAAATCTGAAAGTCGACGTTTCCGTGTTGCTGAAAAACATGTTTGAGCACATTAATTAGTTACTACAAATTGAAGTGTCGTTTTAGTTCTTCAAATTTTCAAAACAGAGACACATTAGTCCTCCCTTCCACCTCCGTCCAAAATCATCGGTTACATATGGATGACATTTTACGATAATTAATTACTTAGGTGACCCGTTAAATATTATCCAAGCACAAGTTCATGGACATCATAATCTTGAGCCAAATTGGCCCATGAGAAAATGATATGTCATATGTGACAGATATTAAAAAAGGACACTTTGTGATAAAAAATGCATGTTTATTTTGTTTTTACTATCATTTTGAAAGTATACTTAATTCCTTTAGTCTTTCAATATTACTATTATTCATTGGGAATGGTTCATTTATTGTCTATGAAAATGCCAATACAAGATATATCATATATGCAACACAAAAACTATGGCAAGTAAGAAATTCTTATATTTTGCAGATTGATAATACATTTTAACGAACATACATGTGAAATTCAGATGGGCTGGGACTGGGAGAGTGATCGCATATGGCACACAGAGCCTAAATTTGGAAATAAAAATTGACTTGAAATGAAAGCAAAAAATACCGATAAATTATGGCGGTGGTATTGTGCTTTTTGTGGCGGTTCCCTTGTCTTCCTGAAATTTCCGTGGAAATTTAAGATATATTGTTTTCATGACAGTGATTACAATTATGAAACAAATTAAAAATAATACGGCATCTTGTAATTAAAATTAAAATAGTGGAAACTGAAGAGTGTGATTTTGAGAGGGTTGTGACTGCAACAGGGAAGGCTGCATTTAATATAGGGGCGGGATTGAGTATCTTTAAAGCGGGAAAGACACAGGGCAGGCTTTGGGCTGAGACTGGGGTGCAACCGCCTAGAGCCGAGGTTTGTAGGGGATCCAAAAAGATTTATAATCAGTCTTTTTTATATTAGTGTTATAACAAAAAAAATAGTGTTATATTAGTGGGGACTGATTGTTTTGTACTCAGCTTTTTTATAAGTGTCGTAACAAAAAAGATTATATACTCCTCTTTCAGTCACCAACAATGGTTGATCTAAGTGGTAACTAGACTTGGATCCCACCTCAAGGTCTCGGGTTCGAATCTTGGGAGTGGTAAACACTTTGTTGGGAGGGGAGAACCATACGGGCCGGCAAAGCTGGGTACTCGTGACCAGCCATGTTCCCGGGCGTAGATTAGTCATCAGCAAAGCCGGTGGAAACTGTGCACCAATAACATGGTAACCAAACTAGTCAAACACTAGTTGCCTTCACTCTTCAAACCGTTCAATTCACTTATTCTTCATTCAATTCATATTGAAAAACATTCCCCGAATCCCCTTTCTGTTCTGCAAGCCTCCAAGCTAAAAGATCCCCTTTCTGGCAATCAATTTCTGTGTGGCGTGATCGATTCAGCAAGACTGCAAATGGATCAATTTCTGGCATTGACAATCGATTATGCAATTAATTTTGATGTCCAATTTCAACTATTTAAGGTCCACAAATATATTCATTCATCAATTGTTGTACTATGTTCTTTTGATTTTTTGTTTTACTTATTCCTTGAATAGAAGTTTATGAATGACTGAATCTACACTTGAGGTGCTAGCTCGGTGGTAAGAGCTTAGCCTTCTATCCTCAAGGTGCTGAGTTCAAATTCCCTCAGGGACAGTTATAAAAGGGCAATTAGTCACTTTGATCCATGATGGGATCACGGCAAGTGTACCGGATCGTTGCAAGTAATAGTACGGAAAGACCGAGTGTCGAACTCAGGGACTGCGGTTAATTATCAATTTAATTATTTAACTTCTAAATTAAAAAGGGACTAAGTTGGATTTGTTTGAAAGAAATTAAAGTGAAAAGCGATAAATATATTTTTTGTAGTTTTAATTTAAGAATAACAAGAACACGTGTGAATTTGTATGAATTAAAAAGCGTTGGGGACGAGCTTCAATTTACTTCACTCTTATATCTAACGAATCAAACATGTTATTGAACTTATGTTATGAGCTATGATCAAATTGTTATAATTATTCTAATCCTAATTCCTTAGGTAAGAGAACCTTTACTTCTAATGAAAATCCCTAATTCCTTAGGTGACCTTAACGAGAAATAAGCAGTAATAACAACAATTATCCTATGATTCTGAATACCAATGACTATTCCTAGACTAGAGATAAACCGATTTCAATTCTCAAGCATATGTAATTCAAATTTCCATTCATAATCACATATCGTAAATCATCCTAAGAGTGATCAAATCCTAGAAAGCGTTAGGAACGGAGATTAAAACATAAATCATAACATTCATTCAAATAACAGAGGTCTAATTCAAAAACATAAAAGATTCATAAATTGTTACTCATCCCCAACAACGAGAAGTTTAGCTAGACATAGAAATAGATATAACAATTAAAAGAGTAAAAGCAAATAAGAATAACCCCATGAAAAGATGAAGATGATCCGAGCTTCCGTCGGTTCCTCCGCTATCTCGCTCACGGTGATGTGCTAGGTTTGCAATTTTTCTCCTCCAAAAGCTTCCAGCCGTCGGAACTCTGAATGCCGAGCATACTGTTTTCCTCTTTATGTCCTCCGTGTGCTTCCTGCCCGCTGGCTTTCTTTCTTTTCTATCCTCCTCTCTTTTTTTGGTTCCAATCTTTTTTAATTATTATTTAGATCTTCCTTTCTTTTTTTCTCCAATGCCTTGCCCCCCAATTCATCACGTCTTCACCAGTACCTTTTTTTTCTCCAAGTCATTTTGTCCTTTGGGCCCATAAGTGGATTTTTATAATAGGCCTATTTATAACTCTTGCACATGATTGATGATTGACACCATATATCTTCTCTTTTTCTTAACTGCACACGTTGGAATTTGGAATTGTAGTACTAAGATAATTATTTGCCTGTGTGAACACAACAAATCATTAGTGCTATATTTATTTATTTTTGTTCCAACACCTACCAAAAAACATTTCATTAGATTTATAATCAATAGGCACAAAAT
This sequence comes from Astragalus glycyphyllos, assembly GCA_963573325.1. Classification (NCBI taxonomy): domain Eukaryota; kingdom Viridiplantae; phylum Streptophyta; class Magnoliopsida; order Fabales; family Fabaceae; genus Astragalus; species Astragalus glycyphyllos. The sequence goes on along the minus strand of OY754308.1, from coordinate 78,493,713 downwards.
TGCATTCCAATTGAGTTATAATCATCAAAACATTTTAAGAGATTAATCATGCCCAATTAACATCAAATTAAGACAAAACCAAACTATAAGTCTAGAGTATATGGTAATTTTCCCTTCATATAGAATAAAAAAATTAGATAATTAAGAGAATTATCAATCCATAAAAATTACCCCAAAATGATTGAATATTTTTCAAAATTTCATCCTTTTATGACATATTATGAATGATTGATCTATTTATTTCTTGAATAGAAGTTTTTGAATCGATTCTGCAATATGATTGAATCTTGTTCTATAAAAAATAATTAAAGATTTAATTTTTATTTTTGGTACCTAATTGAAGCTTTTATTGAGAAATTGAGTAAAATTGTTAATTCTTTTGATAATTAGGAACAGGTTACTTTAATAATTCTTCAACTATTTGTATCTTACAATTGTGGAAATGTAGAGGGGTGTATTGGTTCAGGATTTCAATGGATTTTTTTAACTGAAAAATGTCCTATGGATTTTAATGGACTTAGCACGAATTTCAGGATTTTTAGGACTCTGCAGGATTTTACGAGACTTTTTAAATCAGGATTTTAATGGATTTTTTTGCAGAACTTTGTAGACTCTGCGGATTTTAGTGGATTTGTGAGATAAAATATTAAGTTTTTTTCTCACATAAAATATTCAAGTTTTTTTTCCTGATAATAGATAGTACTAGGCTGTGAACAAAGCCCAATTGAACTTCTTCAAAGAAACAATAACCTTTTGAACTTCTTCATCGTCGATAAAAAAAAAAAACTTCTTCATCTAATGGTTTGTGGAATCCATACCAAACGTCAGCTCCAATTTCATCGATTTCACCCATCTATGAGAATTGGTGGAATAGAGTATGAAAAGGGCTAATTGAAAATTCCAGCCACCTAAAAATTGGGTACCCTGCGTTTATTTGATTTGATGATGAAGACATCAAATATGGATAATTCACCATAAACCAGAAGAATCTGTACGCAATAGAAAATACAGGTTCCATAATTCATGTTATTCACAATTCAATTTTGACGAAGGACCACTGATTTGCAGAACAGTGTGCGTGTATGTAATGGCGGAGAAGAAAAGCACCCACCTGCAAAGTCTGCAAAGTCTGAACAAGAGAAAAGCCTTTTGGGAAATCCTTTCAATTTGAGTGGGATTGTTTGATGGATTTTGTATGCATAGATAACACTAAAATGTCTCTCAAAATCCATCTAATAAAACAATCCTTTAAAATCATTATATTTTTGAATACCTATGGATTGTTTTTAAGTGGTAGAAAGTCTCTAACGAATACCAATGGATTTTTACGGACTCTTTAAAAAGTCTTGAAAATCCGAATCGAATACCAGTGGATTGTTTTTAAGTGACAGAAAATCCTGATTGAATACCTCCAGACTTTTTTACCCAAAAAAAGTCTTTTAAAATCCTGTGAAATCTTAAACCAATACATCCCCCGTAGTATTCAATTTGAAGTCTAAGATTCTACTTCCTAAGCAATGGCAGACCTATATACGGTTTAGGGGGTTCAGTTGAACCCCCTGAAAAAATAAATTTAGCACTAATATCTCAGGAAAAAATGTTTTTGCACACCCTGAAAATATCTTTTGCACCCAAGTTCTTAGTTTTGCACCAAAGTCCTTAGTTTTGCACCACTCTAATGCACCTCACGCACGCAATCACTCACTCCGAAAAATATATTTTAATGTTATTTAATTGGTAATATTTTTAGTGCTATTTAATTAATTTGTATTTTTTGGTAAAAAAATTAATTCGTATTTTGTGTTGGTGCTATTTAATTTATTATTATGTTAGTTTATTTAATTTGAATCTTGATAAGTCCAAAAATAGAGTGTTTTTAATGTTTAATTTGAATAAATATTGTGGGAATTTAGTTCCATTATTGAACCATTTTACTACAAGTATTAGTTTTATTTTCAGGGATTACAATTGAAGAAAGAATGAACATTGCATGAAGAATAGGCCAAGAATCAGAAGAGAATAAAAGAAGGTGCAAAGCAAGGAAGAATAGTGCAAAACAAGGAGAAAAATAGTGCCAAGATACAAGGAATATAGCATGGACCGTGCCACAACTCGTGCTCAACCGAAAAGCCAAGGAATTTTAGCCAAGGAATATATATTTTATCCCCTTTTCTTTGCTGAGTGTATGTTTCTCAAATTGTATCATTCCAGAATTTGTTTGTTGACCGTTTTGAAGCGAAAAATGATTTGCAACATGCGAAAGAATCAGGGGATTTTAGGAATTTTTCTTCAGGCCTCAGAGTTAGTGTTTGCTAAAAATTTCCCTCTAGTTGCCCCTTTGTGCCTATATTTTTATTCCTTTAGCATCCAGAAATGAATTTCTTTTTGTTTTTGGTATACTTTGGAATCGGATTGGAGCAACTATTGAATTTGCAGGTTTTTGTCCTACATGCCATATCATATATCTCATGGACATAAGCTGGTTGTATTGCCATTTTTCCTCAAAGAAAGAAAAGAAAAATCAATCAAAGAAAAAAAAATATATAGAAGTGAAAAAGAAAAGAAAACGAAAGCAAAAAGGGGGAAAATGGCAAAATCAAGGGAAATCAAAAAGAAATGAGTTCACTCAAATCTCAAAGACAAAAATCAAGTTAAAAAGAGTGGGCTCAAGTGAAAAGAAGAATGGAAGTGGAAGCAAACTTGGAGGCTTAGACAAAAAAGTGCAAAATTGGTAGAAGCTCCATTTTGATTTCAAAGTTTGCTATCATTGATTTTATTTTTTAGCCATTTGTTTTTCCTTCTTTCTTATTCCCTACCTAACGCTAATACCCCAATGCCCCGTTACAACCAAATGGATCCCATCTTTCGCGTGTTTGTGAACTTTTTAGTAGAGATATTGGTCAACTTACAAACCTATGACAATGAACATTTGTTGAAAGTTGAGCGAAATATTTCCCAAGTCCCTAAAACACTCAGACATTGTGAGCGAGTGCCTATGTTCGCACAATTGTACTTTTCAGGTCATAAGCCTCTAATTGGGCAAACATCTGGCATCTCACTTGTGATATTGTATTTTGTCTATCATATGCCTCTGTTTTTGGTCCCTCATTTGGCTAACTTTGTTGATTGAACTTTTTGAGAATGCAGTTACTAACATGTGCTTGCTAGTTTTGATTGTTCTTGCTTGAGGACAAGCAAAGATTCAAGCATGGGGGAGTTTGATAAGTCCAAAAATAGAGTGTTTTTAATGTTTAATTTGAATAAATATTGTGGGAATTTAGTTCCATTATTGAACCATTTTACTACAAGTATTAGTTTTATTTTCAGGGATTACAATTGAAGAAAGAATGAACATTGCATGAAGAATAGGCCAAGAATCAGAAGAGAATAAAAGAAGGTGCAAAGCAAGGAAGAATAGTGCAAAACAAGGAGAAAAATAGTGCCAAGATACAAGGAATATAGCATGGACCGTGCCACAACTCGTGCTCAACCGAAAAGCCAAGGAATTTTAGCCAGAAATGTTGCACGCCCCGTGCAGAAGCAGCACGATCCGTGCTGTTCAAGTTGGTTGCTGAAAAGTCAGTTTTAAAGTGCACCTGAAACATTGCACGACCCGTGCTAATGTTGCACGACCCGTGCAGACCTTAAAATCTCCAGTTTCGCTTGTTTTCTCACTTAGCACGACCCGTGCCAATGTTGCACGGACCGTGCAACTCTTCAGGACCCAGAAAACAGTTTCAAAACTGTTTTCTTTCTCTCTTTATGGACTTTATTGTATTTGATGCGAATTGATCAGCTTGTCTACTGATCCTAGCCTATAAATAGGACCTTATTTCAGTTGTAATCTCACCTTTGCATACTTGAAATTTACACTCAAAGTTTATCTAAGTTTTTGCTCTCATTTTAGTTCTTGTTTACTTGTTTTCTTTTACTTTCTTGTTCTTTATTTTTCTGCCATTTATCTTCTAGCACTTTTACATTTCAGTTCTCTATTGCTTTCTTTACATTCTTGTCATTTACATTCTGTTATTTATTTTTATGTCATTTTCTTTTATGTCATTCTCTTCTACTCCCTTGTCTACTATGATCATGTGTGAGTAGACTTCTTTAGTCTTGGGATTGTGGGACACAATCCAATGATGGGTCCCTAAACAAATCCAAGACTAAACTCTATCTTATTTAGAACTTGAATTTTAATCTAATTCCATAGAACTGAATTTTATAAAACAAATATCAAACGAAGTACCGAGAGGTGAAGTTTGATATTGGAACAAATGGAATTAGACAAGGCAAAGCAAAGCATGAGAATAGCATTGCTAGCTTTGGGACAATAAGGTTGTGCTTAATGGGTCTCTGCGATGATCAACCATGAGAATAGGTTTGATCATTGTTTCGAGACACGTTCTTGCATTCCGAGAGGAAGCTTGAATTACACCAAAAGAATACCTTGTCCTTAAAACAATTTCAAAATAAGATAGAGAATAGTTAAAGGGTTGTTTATTTCCATCATTGTGATCTAACCATGATCCCAAGGCGTCTTTTATTCCTGAATTTCAATTAATCAAAAATCTCTTCTACAAATCATTCTTTTAGCTAATCACAATCGAAAACAAAATCGGTAATTACAAAGTCTCTGTGGGATCGATATTTTTACTACGCGATAGAACCGTGCACTTGCGGCCTATCAAATCTATTCTTCTATTTTGTGAATATATCGATTCTTTTTGTGCTATTTAATTTATATTTAGGAACTTGTTAGTGCTATTTTTTACAGGCAATGTTAGTGGGGGAGGGGGGAATGTTAGTCTCCTGGGTTTGAACCCGGGGCCTCCTGCTTGCAAGCCTATAGTGCACTCCTTTGGTATCTCTTAGCTCGTGTAACGATGCTCAATCCAGTAATTGCACAAATGAGAATTGAAATTCAAGTACTATTTGATTTAGGAAGGTTCAATACAGTACATAAACCTCAGCTCAAAGAGATAAAAAGGTACAGGTAGAAGAGAGGAAAATTCAATTAGAAGAGAGAGATGACACAATGCAAAATTACTCAACATCCTCCCACACACTCCTGCGTGACTATTAAACCGCAAAACCTCTCAATCGCGTACTGGGCACACTCGCTCGTTCACTTGTTCTCCTTGGTGCCATCGTGGCATCCTGGGTGTCTTGAGGACCCATTCCAATTGGTGCTTGATTGGCCAGCTCATCATTCATTACAATACCATCCCCTTTAAAAGCAATCTTGTCCTCAAGATTGAAGGTAGGATAATGTCGTTTGATGTCTTCCCAATCCTCCCATGATGCTGTAGTCTCATCATCATTACCCCATGAAATCAAGACCTGAGGTATCTGAGTATTTCCCCTAAATATAATTCTGGTACGCAGGACATCCCTTGGTTGTAGGATTGGACCCAGCTCAGTTGTAGTCAAGGGCAATGGTAAGTATTGCACTGTAGTGTTGCCATGGAATTTCTTCAGTTGAGAAATGTGAAATACAGGGTGAATTCTTGCCTGACTTGGTAATAATAGCTTATAAGCTACCTTACCCACCCTCTGTACAATCTCAAAGGGACCAAAGAATCGCATTGCCAGCTTCTGATTCTTACGAAAAGCCACAGAGTGCTGTTTGTATGGCTGTAATTTCACCAGCACCATATCACCTACCATCAGCTCAATATCTTGCCTTCTCTTATCAGCAATCACTTTCATTCTTTGCTGTGCCCTGTATAAATTGTTTTTCAATTGCTGTAACAGCACCTCCCTGTCATTCAGCTGCTGGATCACTTCTGTTGGTTCAGTATTGGTACACGCAGGCCTAGTTAAAGTAGGAGGATCCCTCCCATACAAAGCTCTAAATGGTGTCATGCCTGCACTAGTGTGAAAAGATGAATTGTACCAATATTCAGCCCATGCCAAGACCTTGTACCAATATCCAAACACTTATTGAGTACCTCGGATTGGCCATCTGACTGAGGATGGTATGCTGAGGACATTGCCAATGTGGTGCCTTGTAATTTCAATAAGTGTTGCCAAAAAGCACTAGTGAAAACCTTATCCCTATCCGAGACAATGGACTTAGGAACTCCATGTAATTTAACAATAAAATTCATGAATGCTTCAGCTACACTCTTACTAGTGTAATCAGTTTTCATGGCAATGAAATGAGCATATTTGGATAATCTATCAACCACCACCATTATAACAGTAAAACCATGAGAAATAGGTAAACCTGTAATGAAGTCCATGGCTATATCTTCCCATACTTGAGCTGGAATAGGAAGAGGATTGAGTAATCCTGCAGGCAGTGTATTGGCAGCCTTAGCCTGTTGACAAATAGTGCAATTCTTCACAAATTCTTGCACATCAGCCCTTAATTTAGCCCAATAAAATTGAGCACTGATCCTGGCCATTGTCCTGGTTACTCCAGCATGCCCTCCTATTGGAGAACTGTGATATTCAGCCAACACTTTCTGAATTAATGATGCTTTGTTGGGTATCACCAAACGATCTTTCCAATAGAGCAAACCTTCTCTCAGCATATAATCATTTTCACCTCTGTTATCAGTGGTACAATGCTGAAGGATCTGTTGCAGCTCAGATCCTCCTTAATAGCAGTTCTCAGTTCTTGCAGAAATTGTGATTGAGGCTCCGACCAAGCCATAAAAAACATTCTGCTCAACGCATCTGCAGCCAAATTTTCCTTGCCTGGTTTGCATTCAATTTTGAAATCGTACCCCATAAACTTATGCAACCATGCTTGTTGCTCAGGTGTTTGCAGAGATTGATCAAGCAAGCTTCTCAAACTTTTCTGATCCGTTTTAATGACAAACTGATGTCCTAGCAGGTAGTGCCTAAATTTGGCAATTGCCTCAGTGATGGCAAATAATTCTCTTGTGTAGGCAGACTGCTTCTGCATACGAGGCACCATCTTTTTGGAAAAATAAGCCACTGGGTGTCCTTGTTGGCTCAAGACAGCACCCACTCCCATACCAGATGCATCTGTTTCCAAGGTAAAAGGTTGTGCAAAATTCGGCAAAGCCAGAACCGGAGCTGATGTAATAGCTTGCTTCAGGTCATTGAAAGCCTTCTTTGTGATATCAGACCAAAGAAATGCATCCTTCTTGAGAAGATCAGTGAGTGGACTAGCAATAGAAGCATAATTCTTGATGAATCTCCTATAATAGCCAGTGAGTCCCAGAAAACCTCTCACTTGTTTCACATTCTTGGGTTTCGGCCACTCCACCACATCTCTAACTTTGTTGGAGTCCATAGCTACTCCAGCTCCAGAGACTTTGTGGCCTAAGTAATCTACTTCTAAGAGCCCAAAAGAACATTTAGATAGCCTTGCATACAACTGATGCTGCTGTAAAGTTCTTAAAACCAGCTCCAAATGTACTAGGTGAGTTTTCCAAGTAGAGCTATACACCAATATATCGTCAAAGAAAACCAGAACAAATTTTCTAAATTCTTTTTGGAATACCTGATTCATCAAACTCTGAAATGTTGCAGGTGCATTTGTAAGTCCAAAGGGCATTACCAACCATTCGTAGTGTCCATGGTGTGTCCTAAATGCAGTCTTGTATCTATCTTCTGGCTGCAAAAGAATCTGGTGATATCCTGCTCTCAGATCTAGCTTGGAAAAGTACATAGCACCACATAGCTCATCCAACAGTTCATCAACTGTGGGCATAGGAAAAGAGTCTTTGACCGTTATAGCATTTAAAGCTCTATAATCTGTACAAAATCTCCAATTGCCATCTTTCTTTTTAACCAACACAATAGGGGATGAGAATGGACTATTGCTTGGTTGTATGATCCCTTGCTCAAGCATCTCCTGCACCATCACCTCAATCTGAGCTTTTTGACTGTGAGGATACCTGTAAGGTCTAGTTTTCACAGGTGGAGCATCTGGTTGTAGCATAATTGCATGATTCTTTTCTCTACTAGGAGGCAAGCCTGTAGGTGTATGAAATACTGCCCTATACGTATGCAAGAGTGTGGCCAGTTCTGGCTCAATATCAGTTGGTAACTCTCTCAAAACATCATCATCCGAAACTGGGCTGATCTGTTGCACTGTGAATAACTCTGAAATTGCATCCATATTGTACATTCTTTTAAACTGATGAAAGTGAGCTTGAGTTACTTGTAATGATTTCTCTCCTTGGAATGTGATAAAGTTTCCTTTGTGCAAAAATTTAATGTTGGATGCTGCATAATCAGCCACATGAGGACCTAATGTGGCAAGCCAAGTGGATCCCAAGATCAAGTCCGCACCTACCACAGGCAGTAAATACACAGGCAGCTGCAATTCCTGGCCCTGTACCTGCACAGACAGTTCTAAAATTCTACCTTCAGTCTCCATATATTGGCCATTGCCAATCAACACCCTGAAATTAGTTGCTGGCTCAATTGGTAGCTTCAAGAATTGAGCTACTCTTGGCTGCAAAAAACTTTCACTACTTCCCCCATCCAACAGAATTTGCACTGTGATATGTCCAATAGTACCAGTGAAACGAATTGTGCCAGTGCCGGTCCCACCTTTCATAGCATTCAAAGAAAGATGATGTTCAGTATCACTACTAGTCACTGTCTCATGGTCATTGTTTAGGTCTGGTGGTTTGGTATCTGGGTCAATAATTTCTTCTTTATCAGTCATTTGTAACATCAGCACTTGGTGTTTATTGGGACATTTGTGTGTGTAAGAGAATTTGTCATCACAAAAATAGCACAATCCCTTATCTCTCCTTAATTGTATTTCGGCTGGTGACATGTTCTTTAGTAATTGTGTTCTTTGGTTATTGTTAAATGGTTTAATTGAAGGTGTAGGTAAAAGAGGAGGGGAACTGTTTGGTCTATTTACTGAGGTAGTATTTTCTGGTTTAGTGTTTGGGTTATTGTATTTGTTTTGGTTTTGTGTGGCATTTTGGTTAGTATGGTGAAGGTTTTGTCTAGGTGTATATGTATGTGGTTTCTGTTTGGTATAGTGTTGGTATTTCTCTTCAAAAAGCTTAGCAAGAGCTACTGCTTTCACCATTGTGGTTGGGGACAGTGACTTAACATCCCTCCTTATATCTTCATTCAATCCTCCAATAAAACAATCCAACAAGGCCTCATTTGTTACTCCTTCAGACCCGTTAGCTAGAGCTGTGAATTCAGTATAGTATTCAGCCACAGTACTTCCTTGAGTAAGTTTAAACAACTTTGCTCTAGGGCAATCAAATGGTGAAGGACCAAATTCTGTTTCCAAAGCAGTAGTGAATTCTTTCCAATTCTGAAATGCACTCACCTTTTGCATCATTTGGAACCAAGGTACAATATCCTGATCTAAATGAACCGAAGCGATGGTGATACGCTCAGCATCAGGAGTAGCGTAATAATCGAAAAATTGCTCTGCCTTAAAGATCCATCAACTACATTATTGCCATCAAAACGAGGGAAATCAAGCTTAATTGACCTTACCTGAAATGGAGGTTTCTGGCTCCCAGGTGTATGACTCCCTGGTGACTTCAATTTCAGTGAAGAACCACTCGTCATTGTTGAATTGTTCGCCTGATCTTTCTTCAATTCTTCGAACATCATGCGAACTTGAGCAAAATCCGCCTCTGACTTGTTAATCGCCAGTTCCATACGCTCAAATCATTGTTGATTGTCAATCTCCAGATGTTCGAAGTTCATTTGCAGTTCTGTGCATCTTTTCTCCATCGATTCCGCAAGCTTGCGCATGTCATTACTGAGTTCTTTGAAGCGAGTGTTCTCAGCCATGTTGCAGGAGGTGATGAAAGCACCAATGTAACGATGCTCAATCCAGTAATTGCACAAATGAGAATTGAAATTCAAGTACTGTTTGACTTAGGAAGGTTCAATACAGTACATAAACCTCAGCTCAAAGAGATAAAAAGGTACAGGTAGAAGAGAGGAAAATTCAGTTAGAAGAGAGAGATGACACAATGCAAAATTACTCAACATCCTCCCACACACTCCTGCGTGACTATTAAACCGCAAAACCTCTCAATCGCGTACTGGGCACACGCGCTCGTTCACTTGTTCTCCTTGGTGCCATCGTGGGATCCTGCGTGTCTTGAGGACCCATTCCAATTGGTGCTTGATTGGCCAGCTCATCATTCATTACAGCTCGCCAACTAAGCTACCTACTTGGGAGAGTTGTTAGTGCTATTTAATTTGTGTTGATCACGTGCAACACAAATTGTGAACCTGTTAAAATCTTACTTTTATTACATTTTTTGCGATGTGTGTGTTTGAAAAAATTTTACACCCCCTAACCCAGGGTCCTAGGTCTGCTACTGTTTCCAAGTGCTATTGTTCTATACTTGTGTGGTTTATTTTTCTTTGGTTTCTAGAGTATTTGATTTATTTTAAGATGTTGTCTAAAAAATATTTATCTCGTAGTGAAAAAGGGGGAAAAAAAAAAAGAAAACGAAATGAAGAGCTAATAATTAAAACAATGAGCTCATGATAAATTTGTTTGTAAAAAGGTAGATACTCAATAAATTTTGAATAAGAACGACAATGAAAATTTGGATCAGTCAAACGAAAATTTTGATCATGAAAATAAAAATAACGAAAATGAGAATGATGAAATTGATGATAATTCAAATGTATTAATGCGTATTATGTTAAATAAAATAAGTTTTTTTTGGTTTTTTATTGAAATATTTTCAAATTAAAAAATAGTTGTATAAAAGGGTCATTTTCTAACGATTTGCCTAGGGCTCATAAAATGTCGGAAATAGAGCTAGAAAGACACTATGAAGTTACCTATTTGTTTATCTCTCATGAATTATTTTCTTTCTCATTTTTCTCTTCCCAAATAAGCTTAAAGTTACTGAAGGTGCCAAAGGCTAAAGGCACTAAATTCAAATCCATTTATACTTTTTCGTTGAGTTTGCTGTTTGTTTATTCTAACAATTACGAAAAGAATTTAAATCAGTAAAAAAATGAATTTAAAATACTATCACTTAATTTATTTATTTTTTGACAAATACTATCATGTTGATTAAGGACCTAAAGTTAGTTTATAAAACTTCGTATACTGTCTAGCACTCTAGCTATGGTAAGCAACTCCCTGGTGAGACTTCTTGGTTCAAAGTGTTAATTACGTGAAGGAAATTCCTGCAATTGGCAACTGAGGTCGAATCTTCTGGAATATGAGCTTGAATAGGTACAGAAAAATGACTTGATTAACGTACATATTTTGTTGAACGAGTGTGATTGTACGTAGCTATTTTGTACTGTGTAGAGAATGAGTGGTGGTGAGTGATTGAAATCCTGGCTGGCAACAATTACTACTCCTAGCTGAAACGATAGATCGTTATGACTTGGGAGGTCTGTTTCAGTGTAAATGACAAAGTGGGTGTGGGCTCACTTTGCCCTGCCCTGATTTACCGTGACTTTCTTTTGTCCGTTCAGATGAAATAATAAATAAAAATCATGCACAAACACTGTCCAAACGAGACATCGAAGTTTTAACTTGGCAGCTGACGTCCTCATTTCGTTTAAAATTATCAATACAACCAGCAGCAGGGGACTTAACCGTAGTTTGCTAAAAAATCTGGTAGACTTCTCAATGAGTAGTGAGTTAAGAAGTTATTCATCAAAAGAGAAGTTGAATTCACCCAACTTGCAATGGGTCGGCGAGTTACTGAGTTAGCTTGGCCATAAAATAAATGAACACAAAAGTTGTTACAAAAAAATTTGGGCTTAAAATAGGCGAGCTAGCAGGTCAACCAATTTGAAATGGGCAAAAAATAGCGTTTGATGCCCACACCTATGGCCTGGTTAGTTTGCAGACTAAGTAGACTGAATTATAGGAGGTGGTTGGCCGACGAACGACAACCCACCGGTCTAACAAGTGATAAACAATAAGGGAATTAAGGAAATATGCGCCTTATTTTGATATTTTTTTTATCAATCCTTATTTTGATTTTAAGTAGACTAGCTTCAATGCCCATACGATGGACGGGAGCCCTAGTAACAGCGGAAATAGGTACCAGAATTAATACAATAAAATATAAGATTGTGGATAGACAATATAATAAAATATTGTTATCGATATGGTTTAATTGAAATCCACTCATCTACACATTCATCAATTATTATATGAACATTCATCTCAGATTAATGAGTGGTGAAGTTACTCTTGTTAGACAATTCAAAGGCAACAACAATTATAATAAACTCTACTTCATTTAGGTCTCATTCATCTACATGTTAACAGCAACAGAGAATCAAATAATAATTAATTAGTGGTGAAGTCACTCTTGTTAGACAATTCAAAACCAACTAAATTAACAACTCTAATTAGACCGAAAATTAGATATTGATAAAAGATAGTGAGGAAATTACAAAATACCCCTTGGCGCATTTCCCTCAAAAAATACCCCTTGACCCATTTCCCTCCCATATTGAGGTTTCCCTCCATTACATAGATAGTTTGACATGTGGAGGATGGACGCAATTACAAAAATACCGCACGCGGTGGTTGATAACATCAAACCGATTATTGAAAAACGAACTTCATGTATTTAGACATCTAAAATTTTGTCCGAACTATAAAGCACCTCAAAACACAATACTTATTGAGAAACAGACTCGTGTATTTAAACACCTAAAATTTTGTCCGAACTCGAAAGCACTTCAAAACACACTACTTAACATCACAATTTAAGTATTTTTACCCAATCATATTGTTTATATGAATGTTTTTAAAGAAGTCCAATGAGTCCTAAAAGCAAAAAAAAAAAGGTAACGGACTAAAAAGTAAAAAAAAAAAAGGGTGAGGGGCTAAAAGGTAAAAAAAGGGGGGGAAAAAGAGGGGGAGGGGGGATATAAGGATTCGTTTTTGGGCCTTGCTGAAGGGACTAGCCTCGCTTTATATTCTTAGATAATCTAAAGGAATCGTTTTTGGGCCAAATCTATTTTTTTGATGTAATGCATAGTAAAAGAACCAAAAACACAAGGAGGCCAAGGGAGAATTGTAAAAGACCGGCTACTCTGTTCTTGAATTTTCACTTTTCAGCCAAAAATATGCATACTTAATAACCTATGGCCTTTTCCATTGTGAATTTAGCAAAACTTAGAAGTTCCAACAGTTCATAATTTTCACTCGGCTAATTTCACTTATTTTTTCTATACCTCTTTGACTCACCAAAAATCATGTTTCATGGGGGATAAGCTATATTTTTTTTGTCCAACTCCTCTATATAATAAAAGTCGAGTAAGGTGGACTCACATAAAGGAGCAAAGTTATGTTGATGCCTATTTTTACTATTCACAAGTGTAGAATTGGAGATCTTCCAAAAGGGAACCAAACTTCTTACCACTTGGACCAAAGAGCCAACTACAAACTACAAGTGTGTGTATATATATATACATATACATATATATATATATATATATATATATATATATATTTCATCATACCATTTCTTTTTACCTTTGTGTCCCGAGTACCTATACTAGTTTCTATATCAGTCTCCTAAAGTCGAAAGAAGTAGAACCTTACCTGAGTAGACTACATTTGTTAAGACTCAAGACAATCCATATGTCACAATTTAAAACACATTGAATAGAACCCTAAATAAATGAGGTACTATCCAGCTGACGGTATTTATCTCGAGTGGGCTACATTTGACAAGACATGTCTTAATGCGCGAGGTGAAAAGAGAATGTTATTTGTCAAAGGACTAAAATCAATATGAAAGGACTGGACATTTGGAGTGTTTCAATCTCGATTCGCAATTGTACGTGGTTTGTCACATTCTTGGCATAGAATACAATGAAACACATGATGTATGCATACATCATAATGCATAACATGATTCTCAGAAACGAACAAGACACATATTCAATTGCGACTCCATATTCTAGTAGTTTTGATTACGATCATTTATACGATGACAACTCCACATTTGAAGTATCTAATGGTCTTTCCCCTTTATTTGTTGGGTTTTTTTGTACCCTCCCTATTAACCCCCATAACCCATATAATCCCCAAAATACCCCTAAATTTTTTTAAAAAATGTTTTTAAAAAATGTTCGGAATTTCCTCTTTGGAGGTAATTTCGGAAATTTTTTAAAAAACGTTTTTTTTTAAATTATACGATTACAATAAATAACGATACTCGCTAAAATACGATAACGATAACAATAAAATACGAGAACGGATACGACTAAAAAATACAAGAATCATAATATACGAAATTCGATAAAGTACGACTACAAATACCATAAAAAAATAAGAAAAAACATACAACTAAGGGTCAAAGGTCAAAACAGCTAAAGCAGTCAAAAGGGTCTCGTATGCAGTAGGTGGAATGCCCTTGACTGCCATGGCATCCCGAATATGTGCAACTGTAGTCTGGAGGCTATTCTCCATGGTCAGTGGACCAATATCCTCAGCTGCTGGTATATCCTTCGGAGGCGGAGGCTGAGGCGCAGTGAGACGGGGAATGGACACCTGTAAGTACCATGGCTGGTAATCCTCATCACACTAACCCGAATGTCTGGCCTGTCTAGAAGATCGCAACAAAGTCCGCACCTGGCCCTGGTAGTACAGCCATCTCTGCAGAATAGTCTCTGAAGATGGACGTGAGGCACCAACCGGAAATGGCTCCTCAGGGATCTCCTGGATATATCCAAACTGTCGATGGGCCCTGTCTCGCATGTATGGCATAGTCATATCACCCCATAGCAGATGACCTCTGAAAAGCGACATCTGGAGAAATCCCAAGTAGTGCCTGTGGTCCTCCCAAAGCCTCCATATGATATCCTCCCGGCGTAAGTCATCCAAATAAACCCAAAAATGTTAAAGCTTGACAGCGTCATTCTTTTTATTCGCCCACCTGCAGCAACATGGACGAGGAGAAGCACCGAAGTCTTTGTGATCGCCGATAGTGGGGAAGTACTCATAAATCCAACACTAAAATAATAAAATGAATAAATAAATAAGTAATTATACAAATAAAAGTAATTAATTACTGGTAAAAAAATAATTAATTATTACCTGTAGCAGAGAAGCGTATCCTCCAATCTGCATAGTCTTCCAGAAACAAACGTTGTTCAACTGCTCGTACAAAACAGCCAACGCAACTGGACCCCAAGCCTACTGGCCACAGTCATCAAAAGACTGAATCAATATGAGCCACTTGACGGGAACATATGTGTGACTCTTGACGAAGGTGGTATAGCCCAACAAGAGCAACATATAGCACCGTGCAACATTATCAAAAAAGCAATGCTGCATGTTAGCTCGGTATGCCTCCTCCAAAAAGCTAAACCTGAAGTTCAGTCCTCTAGTGAACCGACACTCTGCCCAGCAAGAATCATGATCTAGACCCAGCAACTCGCCTCCAGCATGAATGGCATCCTCCTCAGAAAATTCATGTCCAGGCTGCAAAAATGTGTCGGTGAGCGGCAAATGGAGCAACGTGGACACGTCATCCAACGTCATAGTCATCTCCCTGAAAGGCAGGTGGAATGAGATGGTCTCAAAATGCCACCTCTCCACAAACGCCGAGATCAGCTCGTGATTGATGTGGTGGAGAGGTGTAGAATCGAGCTCCAACAGACGGGTCTGCTCTAACCATCTCAGTACATGTGGGTGGTGCTGCTGAGGTCGAAACCTAAAAATCTTCCCACCATGGCCTGCAACCTTAATCTTTCCACGGTCTTGCATAAAAATAAATTATATAAATTAAAACATATTAAATGACAGTAAAAACAAAATTAAATTAATTATTAAAACTATTACATGTCCCACACGAAGCCTCGACACCACATGCACATGAAGCTGATGCAACAGAACTAGGTCCCTAGGACCCTGATGAACAACCTCATGATAATGCTCATGCTGCGGGGCGTCTGCAACCTCCATAATGTGGTCATGCTGAACATGCTCATTATACTGCAGCAGCTGTGGACCTATGTCTCGGTCACGGACACGCCTGTTACGCTTAGAAGCGTGACCGACTTGCCTGACCAACTAAATCCTCCTCGTCCTGGTACTAGGAGCAGGAGGAGTCTGATCTGCATCTCCACCCGATGCCTGTGAAGAATTCCCTCGATCTAAACGTCCTGAACATCCTAATTTGCTCGCCACTGAATAATTTAAAAAATTAAAAACGAAATTTTTAAAAAAAGAAAAAAAAAATGGAAACATCCCCCTTGTGAGATAACTGCGGAAAGTTTATCTTTGGGTTTTCCGGAAATATGTCAACAAGACGTATTTCCGAAAGTCATTTTTGACTTCCGAAAATACGCCCTGTTGACGTATTTCTGGAAAACCCAATTTTTATCCGTTCTGCAGTTATCCCATGGGGGATGTTTCCAGAAAATTTAAAAAAATTCGCTTGCGGAATTACGTAAAAAAAACGATAATTCCATAAAGTTTATGAAAAAATGTATTCTGATTTCGGAATTATGTGAAAAATGAGAAATGATTTTGGTTTTTTATTGTAATTAAGGGTATTTTCGTTAGTTTGGCCAAATTAGGGGCTATAGGGGAGAAGAGGGATTACAAAAAAAAGCCTTATTTTTTGGCAACATTCTCATAAAGGCTTGCACATGTGCATTAAAAACAACATCATCGCCAACTTCAAGCTGACTTGGTGGAGCGTTCTTGATAGCATTTCTAACATGAGAACAACGAAGATTAATTTTTCTATTTTTTCATTGTTATGTATTTCTCGTCGTTTTGTATTTCTTCTCATGTTTATATAATGTTGTGTATTTCTTATATTTATATTATGATGAAAGTAACAAAAAGGGTTTGGGGCTTAAAGATTATTACAAACCAAGATGAGATGTTAATACATCAAATTAAAAAATTTCTGACTTGATCTATCCTCCAATAGGCTTGATCATTCATTTGATGAAGGAACTGACGAACAATACTTTATAGATACTCCAAAACATTATGATGAAGAAAAATCAAACACAAATATCAATATTTCTAATAAAATGTAAAGATAGAAAATATAACAAAGTTGCTTTCAATTTGTTGGAAATATTGGAGAAAAATATAGTTAGAAATAAAAGGAGAAGAAGAAGTTGTGATGTGGCAAAAGCCTCCAATGCAACCCAATATCTGAGTTGCTCTCCAAAATTTTCACGGCAATATCTGAACTCGTGCACTCAAAGTCATTTCAATTTGGAGCCTCACAAACAATACCTAAAAATATCATAAAAACTAGTGGAAGAACACATGTGTAGTATGTGTTTTCTCTATAAAAAAAGTGCTGTTGTATTTTTCAACCGACTCACATGAATATTTTTAATCAAATTCTGTTATCTGATACATTGCCACAATCTCAACTATAGTTTGCTGGAATTCTCAAAAAGAGAGTTCAAGTTTGACGAGGTAGGAATTGTATAAACGAGAAATAACACTAATCAACCACACGAGTTATGTAATACTAGTTTTTTTTTTTTGAAATCATTATGTAATGTTAGTTAAGCAAGCAATATGGGTTTTTACATTATTCTGGATAAACAAATTGAACCGCCACTCTATTGATAAAATGAAACACAGAAACACAATCACAACTCCTTGCATCGTTTGGTCAGCCAACAAGAACCCGAATATGGAAGCAACATTAACGTCAAATGCAAAAGGTTGTCTACGCAACAACCTCCACAACATCGGATGGCTATCCCGTCTTGTTAGCCTCACTGATCTCACTGACTCGTAAAAAAATTGCCTTTTGAATGAGTAGAGTAGGGAAAACCTTGATTCTAGAGAAGGTAATAAAATTTGAAATAAACGACAACAGGGCTTATACACAAACACGACAAAAATCCTAAATTGAGAATTAAATAATGCCAAATAGCGAAGAGGTGGTCTTGATGTCATATCAGACACGGTGGTTAAAGAGAAATTTTAGATGGATAATAAGTAATATGAAGAAGATGCAATGTAGCCTAGCATTTGGTTGAGCGTCCGGAAACATAGGAATTTCTTAAAAGGAGAATACCTTATTGGAGTTTTCCCAGAAATCTTAGCCCTCAAATAAGGATTTCCAGAGAGGAGCGGCAAGGAAAGTGAAAAAACCCCAATGCAAAGGGTACTTCGCTCTGTTTTTTTCATCATGGCAGAGCTGCTGGCTGTGGCAGAATCTTTCGTGATTCCAATGGCGATTTCATCTTCGCATACACTAATCATCTCAACCCTAGCTGAGTAGTTGAGGCGGAGTTATGGGTTGTCTACCATGGAATTAGCCTTGTGTTTGGAAAGGCTACTAAAGATTAGTTGAAACGTATTCTACGGTGTTGGTGGACTTTCTGTCGAAGCAAAGCAAACTCCTGCAATTCCTTCTCTGGAGAACAACATTAAAGGAGTTCTGGAAGTTGGTGGAAGTGTAAACATGATCAATTACGTGTAAAAACACTACGTAATTGTCAAAAAAAAATATTATCAATTACGTGTAAACATGATTAAAAACCCTACGTTTTAAAAATCATCAATTACGTGTAAACATGATTAAAAAACCCTACGTAATTGATTATAATGATGTGTATGTTAAACGTAGGGTTTTTAAAATAAAAGAAAGCCAATTTTGAAAACTTTAATTGATTTGGTAAATTGATATTCTATGTTATCTTGACAGTGAAAATAGGGAAAGTAATTATGAACAGGAAAAGAAGACAGTGTTAGTATTACGCTTAATGTTTGAAATGTATGGATAATAATAGATATTTATTTATATAATTATATTATAATAACAAAAAAAGTATTTTACTAAAATAAATAATTTAAGGTACCAAAAAAAGTGGAAAAGAGGACTTTTATAATTTTTAAATCACTAATAGTTACTTATGTCTATGCTCGTCCAAAATTGAAGGTCTCTGATTCTAATCTGAGAACAAAAGTTTAATAAGAAAAAGTTACAAAAATTGTGTGCCTAACAACTCACAAGGTTGTGCATATTGTGATTTCCTAACAACTCACACATATGGTTTTAACTACCGAGTATAACTATCGCTAATTTCTAAGGATTTAGCCTGCACTAATTGCTTTTTTGTCAGTAACTAAGGCCAAACCCTCGCTGTTATTCTTACATTATCGAGGGATTAGCCATCGCTGATTATGGGCTTGGTTTAGGTTACTAAGTTTTTCCTTAGTATCTTATACTAAGTTAATATCAGCCGTTTGATCCATATTTTTTTAATTAAATCCGATCCAAAGATTGTGAATTAAAGAGGGTACTGATGTAATTTTACACATACCATCCATCAATTAATAAAAAACATTTTTATTTATTAATTATATATATACATATAAATATATTATATATAATATAAATATATATGTGGTGGTTGCAAGTAGGCCTGTTCATGGTTCAGTTTAGGTGAAGAACCAAACCGAACCGAACTGAACTGATAGAAGTGGTTCGTGCGAACTGAACCGAACTGTGTTAATGGTTCACGAACCGAACCGAACTATTAACACAGTTCGGTTCACAGTTTTTTTGAACTGAACTGCTAAATTAAAGTTTTTTTGAACTGCTAAAATTAGTTTTTTTGACATTTTTTTTTCCAAACTGTGTTATGTTACGAGAACTGAACCCAAACTCTTTTAGACTAAAATTTAATAAAGTTATCTGAACTGTTCTTTTTTTTTTTGACCAAGTTATCTGAACAGTTCTAAATTGGAATAAAAAACAATTCTCATAGAAAAAAGTAAAATAAAAAAACAAACTAGATTAGGGAAAAGAAAATATATATCCAAACTTTGCTAATATCCTCACGCTTTCTGCCAAAAAAGATCGCTCATCAATAAAATCAAACCTCACGGATCCAGGAATCCTACTCAACCACCAATGATCTTTAACCCATTTTCCTTAAAAATGCTTAAAACAATTGAAACTTCACACCAATACACTGTCAATTTCCAGGAACTGTAAATCATTTCTTTTCCTCTGAGCAAGTCTCAGGCGGTGGCGAGCTTTATGGTGGGGAGCTGTGTGGTGTGGGAAATGTCAGAGTAGAGAAGGTGAGTGTGCGAACTTTGAGTGTTGAGCCTATGAAATCTGAATCTAAGAAGGTGAGTTTGGAGAGGAAGGGTTTTAGGTTTAGTTCAGTTACTGAATTGGGACTTTGGGAGGCGCTGATATAAAAGATAATAAGATTGGAAATTAAGTTCTTAACAATTCAGTTCGGTTACTGAACTGAAATTACCTAACAGTTCGGTTACTGAACTGAACTTAAAATAACAGTTCGGTTCTGAACTGTTTGTAATAGTTCGGTTAGTTTCGGTTCAGTTCGGTTCGGTTCATCAGTTCAGTTCAGTTTTTTGAGAACTATGAACAGCCCTAGTTGCAAGTGGCGGCCGGCGACGGAGCTCCGGCGACCGACACGGCGGCTGACGGTGGAGCTCCGGTGATCGGCGGCAGAGCTCCGACGACCGACGGCGGTTGGTGGGCCATGGTGGTGCCATTAACCATAAATATGAGTCTGTGGTTAGTGGCCACTAACCACAGACTTCATATTTGTGGTTACCGATTTTTTTTAATTATTGTGGAAATGACTCATATACCCATTTAGTATTTGTTACTAAACTTTTGACTTAGTAACCTAAGTCACTCTCGCTGATTATATCTTTTTTGTAAATGAGGGTTAATTACCGACACCTTTGCCCATCGACAATTATTTTTCCGTTACAGTTGACTTATTTTTGTTATCAAGGGCTAAGTCCTTGGCAATTAGATGGCTAGTTATCCATACGTAATTTTACGTTAGTAATAAGAGGAATTAATTCTGGTAGTGATAGTTCGAACACTCCACTGCATCTAAATAAATTAGGGTAAAAAATCAAATGTTATATACAAGAAACAAAAATAACAAGAAAACTACACATTGCACTCGTAATCACATATCTTGAATATACATTTACAAGAATATATATATATATATATATATCTTCCAATTCATTGTCTATAATCCAAGACAATGTGGTTAGTATACTTATTAACCCGCTAATGAAGTATGTCTCAAACAATAGCGCATAGTATGTGCTTTTTAAGGTTGGGAATAGTTGGCGCTTCTTAAGAAAACACTACTTATTTCCTTAGAGCTTTTTAGAAAAAGCACTACTGATTTTTTTAATAGGCAAAATTGCATCAGGAGTCCTTTAAGTTATTTTTTTGTAACGAGTTGGTCATTTATATTTTTTCGTACCAACTAAACCCTTTAAGTTACTTAATGTCTTCATTGTTGACCTTTTTTAGTAATTCCGTTACAAAAAACCCAATTGGCATAAACGGCGCTAACGTTGCCGTAAATTATAATAGAGCTAACATGTCCCTGTTTTTACTCAGTAGTCATCTTCAACCTCAAGAACACCACCCTCTTCTCTTTATTTTTTTTCGGATTTACCCAAATCTGAATTTTTTAACATCACAATCACATTCAGATCTGAAACCCAAATCAATCAGAAATCAGATTTCCAAAACACAAATTGAAGGCATAGTCACTCTTTCCTTGGTCCTCTCTCTTCTTCTCTCTTCATTATTCTAAACACAAACAACAAATCTAACCAACGAAGACCTTAGATTTCAGATTACACCCACCACACACATCCTTTTACCATCCTAATATGTCTAGTAACTCAAACTCACAAATACACAAGAACCACCACCACGAATGATTCACACGCAAATAACACAAAATGGAACCATTTGGATACCCAGAATCTAACACACCTAACAATACCACCGAAGACAGCCCCTTTGAGAGAAAAAAAGAACCCAACTTAGTAACAATACATAAATGATAATCACTGAAGAGAAGGAATTTTCTAACCCATATTAAAGGAACAACCACCACTGCATATAAGTAACTCGGACTCACAAATACACAAGAACCAATTAAATTAACAACCTTGTTGATAAGTGCCAAATATACTTGAAATTGGTTTGAAATCAATGGCACTTATTGAAATGAATTTGCTATTATTTAACCTCCAAAAGTGTTAGTTTGATTTAAATAGTTGATGTATGTGATTGTGAGTTTTTGTACATTTTAATCCCTTTTTGTAGCTTGAAACAGATGAAAGAACCAAAGATTAAGATTTGATAAAGAGTTCAAGCGAAAAGATTGAAGAATGAAGAGAAAGAAGAATTTCTGGGCACTTTGGCTGAGCCAAATGTACGATGGCTATGATGCATATAGGAAGAAGTAAATACTGAGAAATTTGGCTATGCCAAACTTATTCAGGCCGAGCTAAATAGAGACAGAATGTTGCTACGAAATGGGCTAAGCCTTTCAGGATTTGGCTAAACCTCTTTTAATGGGATTAGATGTAATCAACTTTATTATCTATGTATGTAAACTGATCTTGAGTTATTCTATATTGAATCTATGTGTTGATTTAGTAATTTCATCTTATGCCTAATGCTTTTGATAGCTTGATCACCGATTGAATGATTTGAGACATGATATTTCGTTGGAAAACTATCTATTGTGTTTGATCTAGTTGAAGTCACCTATATAATTCAATATCTAGGAATAGAGTTGATGCTATATATAGTCTTTCTTTCACCTAAGCTTAATGCTATTGTTTATTCAAGTGAGTGAGGAACCATCATTTGTCTAATTCAATAGATCTTTTCTACTTTGATTAAGCAATTAACATTGTAGGATGACATGGTAAGATAAATCAAAACTAGGATTTATATAGGATTAATAAATGATTATTTACATACCTCTAGATAGAGTTGATGAAATCTAATCCCAATGCTTTTAAGTATTTGAATCACAACCCTTTCTAATTTCTGAAATTTTGTTTTTATGCAAACAATAACTACCTTCTCTTTGCACTTCACTTTAGCATAAGAATAGTTGAACGACTTATTAATATTACCGAATCCCTGTGGATACGACCATGATACGATACACTGTATTAGGACGACTGTAAGACAAAAATCACGCAAAAGTCTTACCACTTGTCGTGCTTCGGAATTCTCCCTTTCTATTTTAGTTAATTATCATTTTAATTGGACCGAAAGGTCAATGGTGAAGATGCTTAGTAACTTAAAAGACTTAATTGGTACGAAAAAAACATAAAAGATTAAGGATCAACTTGTTACAAAAATATAACTTAAATGACTCCTAATGTAATTTTGTCTTTTTAATATTACTCTCTCACTATTTGTCTTATTCAATGAATGTTTGGGATTTCATTGTACTATAAAGTCAATGTAGGGGATCCATTCTCATGAAGTTAGTAACGTGTTTTTATGCAAATTTGTTGAATTATACTTCTAAGATTGATTCACGTTCTATCATTGGTGTTTGAGTGGTATTAGAGGCTATCAAAATTGAGATGTTGAAGTAAACCGAACAATTGAGATGTTGAGCAAAGCAGATCATATGGAGCTTTAATTAATTAATTCAAAAGCAAATTCGGTATCGTTCTTTATCATTTTTTTTCTTAGAATTGTCGTCTTAAGCTTATTGCAATAGAATGACCGCTGATAGTGTGCAGGGGTGGCAATTTCCACCCGCGAGTGGGGATCCCCGCAGGGACTGCCCTATTTGGGGTTTCGTAGGCGGAGAATTTTTTCCCATGGGGACGGAGATGGGGGAGAAAATCCCCCCGCAGTCAATTTGGGGATGGGGACGGGGTTCATATCCCCCGCCCCGCAAGGACCCCGCCCCCAAATATATTACATAAATGTTCTTATTATAGATATATCTTATATTCAAAGTTATAGATATTTTAGTCTTTTAATATGTGATTTTAAATAAAAATATTAATAAAAACTTAAATTATGCTAATTTTTATATTTTTATTCTCACATTTATACTTTTTAAATATTAAAATATCAAATTAAGACTAAATTTTATAATTTTTTTATATTTAATGTTAAACTTTTATTTTTTAGTATTACTTTTATACAATTTTTTCAATTTTATTATACTTTAAATTTTAATTTTTGCTAACTTTGAATGAATTCTTACGGTCCCCGCGCGGACCGTGGGGATCCGTGGAGATGGGGATGGGGAGGAAAACTCCTCCGAAGGGGGGAATGAAGATGGAGATGCGGGACAATATCGGAGTGAGGGTGGGGAGCGGGGAATGTACTCACAGTCCCGCCCCATTGCCGTCCCTGTGTGCTACTAAAGCTAAAAGTAATGTCCGAAGAGAGTGGAATCATCATTGATGAAAAGTGCTGCTAATAATGCGAATATATTTGAACATTTCTAACCTTAGTGCCCATCTTTTGAATTTTGAACTTTGAAGCGACACGCACTAAGGAATCTGGGTTCCCAAACGCATTTAAGTTAGGATGGCAAAACAAGTTTGGCCCGCTGGACCGCCAACAAATGACAAGTTGGATTAATGATTTCAACTCGCCAACCCATTCTAGCCCGCCAACTCGACAGGCCAACGACGGATGGGGGCGGGCTAGCTCGCCAATTTTCATTTTTCTTATATTTTACTTTTTTTCTTGTTTTTAACTATTTCTAAGTATTTTTTAATATTTTTTTGACGGGCTGTAATGGGTCAACCCACCAACTCGCCATCTTTACATTGTTTTTGGCGGATTTAGGCGAAGAAACCCGTCAATCAGCCTATTTTAAGTCCAAAAAGTATGCATTAAATACATTTTTTATTTACTAATTATAATAGCAGGTCAGACTCAACTTCTCAACCCACCATCCTTTGACGGGCCGCCCCCGCCCCACCAAATTTTTAGTGGGCTCACGACGAGGCGGAGCAAGCCTGCCAGTCTTGCCATCACTAATTTAAGCTAACATAGTCCGTGTTCAGAAAGTGGGCTCAAATGATACACCCCCAGTTTTATTAGCATACACGGCCCAAACAATAATATATCCTTGGGTGTATTAATTTGTAGTCTGGAAAAATTAAGGATCAGAAAATATTCTTTTGACCAACAAAAAAGAAAATACATTTCTAAACAGGGGTGTAATTAACTACTTCCATTCCATTTCAAATTTACTAATCTTAATCTACTTTGTTTATTTTCCTACAATTTACTTTCTTTAGTTTAATCCTTATATATAACGATGTTGGGTCAAAGGCAGCACAAAAGCCATTGTATGCTATACGTATTATACGTATATAAATATGGAGTTAGAAAAAGACAAAGAAAAAGTAATGGTAATTTTATAGTTTTACTAAAAAAATGAGGGTAAATGTTTGGGAAAAAGACAAAAATATATAATGATAGGTTTGTAGTTTTGACAACAAAATGAGGGCAAACATTTTCGGTAAAAGACAAAAAAAAGGTAATAGTATTTTTGATAAAAAATAAGGACAATCATTTACCCAAAAAAACAAAAATATGTAATGGTGTTTTTGTAGTTTTGTTAAAAAATAATGGCAATCATTTCGGAAAAAAAACAAAAATATGTAATGACATTTTTGAAGTTTTGATAAAAAATGAGGGCAACTATTTCGAGAAAAAACAAACATGAGACCAATTACTTATAGATAAATACAAAAAATTTCGAAACATTGGTAACAACATTTCAAGATAAAACAAGCTAGCTGATGGCATTTTCGAAACGTTGGTAACAATATTTCAGGATAAAGACACAGCTAGTTGATGGCATTTTCGAAACATTTTTTTACAAAAGCATTTTCGAAATGCTGGTAACAACATAAAAGTAGATATTTCACATTTGTGTTGCTTATCTGTGTTTTTGTTTTGTTTTTAAAACTATTAATAAAAATAACTTAAGACCAGGCAAGTGAGGTGTAGTACATATTAAGGTCATGTGAGGTGCTGATACATTACTTTCCTTAGCCTTCAAATTTATTTCTCCTATCTTACTCATTTCATTCTTACATACATAATGACACATATTAAGATGTTACAAATTTGAAATCTTATATATGGTTATGTCATGTAACTTTTAGAATTTTTTGTGTCCTCTGTATATCCATGTATCACATCCCACGATTCATATTCATATGAAAAACAAAACGAATGACCAATTTACTGCATGAGATTAATGATTCAAATCCTTTGTTTGAGTCTTAAGAGCTCACTAGCACAAATACTTGATCACTATTATTCCTTTGCTGGTCAAATTGTTCAAAATCCCAAAACAAATGAACCTTAAATCATTTGTGACAATAATGGTGCTATAGTCATTCAAGCTCATGTAAATATCCCACTAAAGAATTTAAATTTTTATAATATCTATTCATGAAAAAATAGTCTCAGTTCAACCAGACTTCCCCTTGCAAATATAGGTAACAGAATATACATGTGGTGGCATTTCTATAACATATACTTTTGACCATGCATTAGGTGATGCAAGTTCCTTTGGTAAATTTATTTCCTCTTGGTGTGAATTTATGCACATCGATTGCTTAATTGTAACAGTGAGGATATCCTTAGGAAGTTGATAATTAGCATTTGTTCCTCTTGAGTACTTTTTGTGAACTAGCTTCTAAAGGTGAGATTTGAGCCTTCATAAGGGGATTGATACTAAATCATAAATTTTTACCCCTTTTCTTTCTATGAGTGTGTTTCCCAATTTGTTACATTCTAGAATTTGTCTTTTGACCATTTCAAGGCGAAAATTGAATTGCATCATGTAAAAAGATTTGGGGAATTTAGGTATTTTTCTACCCTCAGAGTTGTTTGTTGAATTTATCCCTTAGTGGCTCCCCCTTTGAGCCTATTTGTTATATTTTTTCTTTGGTACCTAGATATAATTTTTTCTTTTTCTTTGTGGTTTTGAAATTAAATGTGGAGCAACTAATGAAAATTACAATTTCGTCCTATACTTTAGTTGTCTATCTTGTCAGGATGAAGAAAACAAAAGGAGTGAATCATGTGCTTACAAGAATATTTTCCTACAAATGAAACAAAATAGGAGTTTCATGTACTTACCTTTTCCTCCTAAAAAAATGATGAATGAAAAAAAAAGTAAAAGAAAATTCAAAAAAAAAAGAAGGGAAACAAAGAAGGAGGAAAAGGCAAATCCAAAAAAAAAAAGTCTATTCAAGAGAAATAGTAAATCAAAAAGAGTCGACTCAATAGAAAAAAAAGTAGAGTGAAAAATGGAAGAGGAATTAATTTGGAGTTTGGACAAAAATTGTAAAATAGATAGGAACTCGATATTTGGTTTCAAAGGTTACAATTTGTTCCTTGTTTTTAGCCCTTTGATTAACCCTTCATTCTTATTTCCTACTCTGCATGAATTCACTCTGGCCCCATTACAACCATGAAACCCCATCTTTTGCATGCATGTGAACTATTTAGTGGAGATTTGGTCAGATTACAAGCTTATGGACTTGAATATCAAAATTATATATACATGGACTTGAATAAAAAGGAAAGGGTCAATTTTGAAGGCCGATACTTCGCCCAACCCCCCCCCCCCCCCACTCAGTAGACACCCCCATAATGGCGTGAAAAGACCAAAACACCCTTAATGAAAGTTGCAATTTCTATTTTTTAAAAAATTTAACACAGTTCGGCGTACGCTTGGCCGAACCGATTAGAATCTGGCAGCGCCGAGGCTGTTAAATTTTAGGCAGACACCCCTTTTCAGTTATTAGAAGGTTCGGCCAAGCGTGGGCAGAACCAATTCGGACGTGGATCAGTCGAAACTCATTGTGTTTGGTTTTTTTTAATTTTCCTTTAACCAAGTTACATCAAACGACAAATTAGCTATTTCGGAACGATAAATTACTAAATTTTAACGAATGTAACGATAAATTGAATACTTAACTATGGAGTACTAATAAAGACAACAACAACTAAACATATATACATAAGTAAGTCATACAAACCGATAAATTCAAACAAACAATTCATGCAAATTAATAACTAAAAAATTTGTAGAATACAACAATATAATCCCTAAACACAAATACTTCCTCTCCCTCCGCTGGTAAACACAGCCAAACTTCCTTAGCCCCCGTGCAAATGGCCTAGTGAGTTGCTTAAGCCTATCAATAATGTGGACATCCACGGGTCCCACGGGGGATGCCCATGATCCCTAAGAACCCCCTCCATGTCGTCAAAGAGGTGCATAATCAATCTCTGGCATACTCTATAATGCCGGGAAAAAAAAACCATGTCATTGACAAAACAAAATAAAATAACAAATGATTTAATAACACTATAAAACTGAAATAAAGGATCATACCTCTCTAACATCTGAAGTCTCAACGGGGTAGTTGTCGGGGTTAACGTATGGGTGGGATACCCTCCTATACCATGCACGGTACTCCTGAACAGTGTCTAACATCCCATCCACCACCGAGACACCACGGGGAATAAGGTGCAAGTGGAAATCTATCCTGGCTTCATCAGCTTGCTCCTTCGTCACTACCGCCTGTATCCAGCCAAACTGCCTCACCACTAGATTAGGGTTATAGGCCAACATGCTCCCAACATGACGCAGATGGCCCTTAAAATAGGCCAGGGTCTGAGAATTCTGTGGTGAGGGTTCGCAAATGGCATCCAGTTCACATCCTCTAACTTGACATGATCCAGGGCTGCCCTGAAACGATCCACTGACCCATCAGCCCTATTGTAGTCCCACCTCTTAGCCCGTGGCTGTTCTTCAGTGTACCCCTCAACCAACCACTTAGTACCAAATACCTGCCTCTGGAAATGTTCAAAAATCCAGGCCTGTGATAAATAAAAAGCGGGTTAAGGATCCAACATATAATAATTTACATAAACTTATACCAACTGAAATATAAAATTAAATAAAGTCAAATATCTGGAGGAGAGTGGCATATCCAACAATCTGTGAAGTCGAAGGGGAAGAGGCATCTGTCAGCTGTTGGTATAGGTGAGCCAGTGCCATAGCCCCCGCAACAGTAGTGACCAGCCTACTCTAGCTCTATGATCATGTACAGGAATGCAACATTCACCTTGTTTCCAAACTAGTCACAAAATAGGGCACGGCCAAGCAAAATCAAAAGGTAGCAACGAGCTGCATCCTCCCACCTCTCAGCTCCAGTGGCTTCGTTGTACACTTTCTTCAGCCAACTCAGCTTCACACTTGTACCTTTGGCAGGTATCTCAGCAAATGCCTCCTCCTGGGAAACCGCCAGGTAGTCAACCAACCACTACTGCGCCTCCATCTTTGTTGGCTCTACCATGTCATAAAATACCCCGGTGATGGGATATGGAGCAGTTGTGCCACAGCATCCAGGGTGATAATCATCTCACCAACTGGAAGGTGGAATGTTTTGGTCTCTCTGTGCCATCGCTCCACGAAAGCAGTAGCAAGGAAATAGTTGACTGTATTAAACCCCACGTCATGAAGGAGCAACAGACTAGACTGATGGATGTAATCCATAATCATAGGATGAACCTCAGTACCCTTCATCGAATGATTATGTACTTTCTGCTTATGCCCATCACCAGGACGCTCCTGCATTTTTCATTATAAAAAACAATACTCAATAATTAGATAGATGTAATAAATCAGACTTATTAATAACAGAAATTGTTAAGTAATTGTAAACTTTCCAGACCGTCCCATATGTTCCGAGCAATGTGGGACCCATAAGCATATAGGAGAGACCGATCGTCTGGCCCTCCAGGACTTGGGAAAGTAGATGATCTGTCAGGAGCAGCAGATGGCTCGGGCTCGGAGCATCAGGCTGGGGAACATTAGCATCGGGAGCATCAGGAGGTGCAAAATCAGCAGCAGATGGCCTAGATGTGGAAGGCCGAGAAGTGGAAGGCCGCCGAGAGCTAGATGGGCGAGCCTGAGATGGCCCTTCCACCTGAGCAGCCACAATGTTAGGAGCAGCATCAGTGTCTGAATCATGAAACTCTAATGGTTCGTCTAGTGGAGGGTCATAATTAGTTTGTATCTATTTCCCGCGTCCACCACGGCGTCCACGTCCACTTGCACCTTATTCCCTGTGGTGTCTCGGTGGTGGATGGGATGTCAGACACTGTTCAGAAGTACCGTGCATGGTATAGGAGGGTATCCCACCCATACATTAACCCCGGCCACTACCCCGTTGAGACTTCAGATGTTAGAGAGGTATGATACTTTATTTCAGTCTTACAGTGTTATTAAATCATTTGTTATTTTATTTTGTTTTGTCAATGACATGGTTTTTTTTTTGTATTATAGAGTATGCCAGAGATTATGCGCCTCTTTGACGACATGGAGGGGGTTCTTAGGGATCATGGGCATCCCCGTGGGACCCGTGGCTGGACAATTCTTGATACGCTTAAGCAACTCACTAGGCCATTTGCACGGGGGCTACGGAAGTTTGGCTGTGTCAACCAGCCGAGGGAGAGGAAGTAGTTGTGTTTAGGGATTATATTGTTGTATTCTACGGATTTTTTAGTTATTAATTTGCACGGATTGTTTGTTTGAATTTCTCGGTTTGTATGACTTACTTATTTATATATGTTTAGTTGTTGTTGTCTTTATTAGTACTCCATAGTTAAGTATTCAATTTATCGTTACATTCGTTAAAAGTTAGTAATTTATCGTTCCGAAATAGCTAATTTATCGTTCGATGTATGGTTAAAGGAAAATTAAAAAAAAAACAAACACAGTGAGATTCGGCTAAGATCATCAATTGTTTGCAATAGTTTTGGACTTGCTTCCATCTAGGATGTAGGGCATAGGAATGTCACAAGAGCAACCAAGATAAATGCTCTCCTAAACGAATCATCAGATGAGCCTTGTTTTATGAAATTTGTTAAAAAACCCTCGATGAACTTGAGATCATTAACGAAGTTAGCATTATTTTCCAGATCAAAATCTTTTCTCCCTTTGGGTACATCTAGGACAGCGTGTACATCATGTGCAGTAATTTGGGCTGATGTTTCGTTGTTAAGTTAACGTCTCCACAGGGATTAATTAACAAGTACTAAACTAGTCTAAATTTTATATTGTTTAGACGAACAAATAATTGAGTGTTGCAGAAACTAAAATAAAAATAATTAAATAGCGAGAATTAAAATACTAAATTTAATCGATAGAGAGAGGTCTAGGGTCGCGGTTTCACTTGCAAGCTTCGATTCCCATATGTCTAATTCTACCTGAATTCCCTTATTTTATTCAATTACCAATCCCTTTACTAAAGCTACTAATCCGTTTGGTCATTCGCGATTAATATTCTTTTTCCTAAATTAACCCTAGTTTGGTAACGTTAGAATTTAAATTTAAGAAAAGCATAAAGAACAAAAAGGTTGAATGATTGGAAGACTAAATTAAAGTTTGGTCATGCATTAATTATAGCCCCAATTATCCTAAACTAATTGCAGTACGGTATCAACTAATTGATTATGAACATGAAAAGGGTAGCTAATGTTAATTATGTGATAAAAACAATAGGACAATATTAATTGAAATAAAAATAGGAATTCAAATATTAAATTAGAACATAAAAAAAGTCTCTGAGAATGCAAGATCCACTTAAGACCCTAGAAGAAGATTTAGATATCCATAATAGTCAAGAACAATAAAATAAAATTAAAAGTCATAAATTACAGAAATAAAAATAACTCGAAATAAAGAAATTTTAGTTACCCAAAAACTTCCCTCTCTCCTTCGAATGCGCTACTGTTACCGTCCAATCCTCTATGTCAGTATGCGGCCTCCTATTTTATGTTGCAATTCTCTTTTTATATTAGATACCTAGGGTTTGGTGCCAAGACCCCTTTCTCACGTCACTTCTTTTCTTTTCCTTGCCAATCACGTTTTATTTCTTCCATTTGAGTTGTGTGCCTTCAATTTGATCATGGGCTGAATTCTTACATTCATTTATGAGCTTTTTTTTTGGGATTTTATTTTGTATCCGCACCTTTTACCCATATATCCCGACAAGTTTTTTTTGGACAAAAATACTCCTGTCTATTTTTGACTCAATCGGATTTAAGTTTTTAAGACTTAAATACGATTTGTAAAAAATGATTGATTTGTTTTTTTACAAATCGTATGTATTTAGTGGTTGATACATACGATTAGACTAAAAAATGCCAATCGTATTTACCTAGGGTGAGGTAAGTACGATAGTAGTAAAAAACAAAGCGTATTTACCTTGGGGTGAGGTAAATTATCAAGATCAGAAATTTTTCTATTCCGGGTTATTTTTATCTCTGTAATTTATGACTTTTAATTTTATTTTATTGTTCTTGACTATTATGGATACCTAAATCCACTTTTAGGGTCTTAGGTGGATCTTGCATTCTTAGAGACATTTTTTATGTTCTAATTTAATATTTGAATTCCTATTTTTATTTCAATTAATATTGTCCTATTGTTTTATCACATAATTAGGATTAGCTATCATTTTCATGTTCATAATCAATTAGTTGATCAGCGACCGTACTGCAATTAATTGGTCGGCATAACAAATCGTATTTTTTGGTGACGGTAAAAAAATTATCTATACATTGAGGAAAAAATATTATTAATGTATTAAAAAACATATTTTAGTCAGATATCAAATATATTGCAAAGTTGTCAACAAATTAACATCCATAACTCCTAGCGTAGTGGTAAAGATTTGTGAAATTTGCGACAAGCCTGTTGATATTTAATAGGGGTACTATAGTAATTTAACATTTCTTAGGATGGGCCGTGGCCCTCCCTAGTCCTCAAGAAGAACCGCCACTGACCGAAACACGATTGAAAACATTGTATATTTTCCAATCACAGTTTTGGACTTTTATGTCTCTATTATAACAAATGTTGTTAAGGATTTTATATTTTTTTCAAATAATGAAATATTTGGCAACTTCAATTTGGTTTTACTACCGGTTCAACAATTCTTCACTATTTTTTTAAGAGATTGTGATAAACAAAATAGAAATTTACTTAAATACACTTTACTGTCAAAATAAATAATTATATTTATTGTAACCAAAAAAAGTAATATATATTTATTATTTATGGGTGTATAATATGGAATTCTTAAAAAAGTCAAAAAGTGGACTTTAATATCTTTAGTAAATATGCCAAAGTATAAGGGAATGAAAAACAGGATAACTTTTTTTTATCAGTAAAAAACAGGATAACTGATACAATATTACTGATAAAAAAACAGTCTTTTAATCGCTAAACCGTCTAAAGGGCGGACACCTCTTCCGAATGTCGTGTTCGGTGTCCGTGCCTGTGTTGATGGTTCATAGTTCAACAGGCTTTCTTGATACATTTTGTAGCATTATTAAGAAACTGATAAGCAAGAATGAGGGAATAAAAATAAACAGGTAGGTTACCTTAACCTTATAAAGATTGATTAATCCGATATTGTCCAGAACGAGGGAAGAACTACTTTAGCTGAGTTCATAAACAAAAGAAAGACATGGTTGTTAGAACAGAGAAATTCAAAGTGAGAGAAAAACTAACTCATTTCATTGCTAGCTTTTTCTTTATATACAAGATCAGCAAATCTGTTACAAGTTTGTTCTTCTAACTAACATTGAAAACGGTTCACTAACTCGCTCTTCTCTAATGAGTTATTGGGCTACAACTACTGGATTGGGCTAACCCATTGTATAATGGGCCTATACAAACAATCATGCTATTAACAATCACATTTTACTGCTACTGTCAACAATGGTCGGTAGTTGCTTTAAATTACAACCAACAAAATATGTAAGAAGTACTTTAAAAATAATAAGCAAAAAAAAAGGAAGAGAAATGTTTGTAGCCTCTACCCTTTCAATGGCGCCGCCGCCGCCAACAGCCTTCTCGCCTGTTTTCTTTTCACCAGATCTGTTTTACAGTTTGCTTCCTGGAGAGAAATGTAGTGCAGGACGTTTGCTGTGTGGAAGAAGAGAAGGTAAGAGTTTGAGAATGGGTGGCTTGACTAGACTATGTTTGAACTTTGGGAGATGAGAGGGAAACAGAGGATTTTTGAGAGAATGAATAACTCTACCTACAAATTTATAATGGAAGAAGGAGAGGAAATAAATAAGTGTTCAACGGCTCTTTTTTCAATTTTGACTGTACTGGTATGTGTTCAACGGCTCAATTCACTATTCATTGACTGAATTCATGTTGACAGAGTTATCAGTATTCATTCACAAGGCAATCTTGAATTCATGTTGCTGTAAAGAAGCTTTTATCAAAGGTAATTAATGCTTCTACTTAAAAGAAAAATGCATGGAAAGGAAAATGTTATTTATCCCACCAATTTTCATTCCCTCTCATTTTGGACAGAAATCTATTTATTTAAGGTTTTTTTTTTTATCATTCCCTGCCCAAACTCCTACACGTTCTTTTTTTGTTTTGAATTATTTGTTAGTAGTATATTTTGAGGTAATTTAGATTCCGGAAAAATTTTAGATACTCAAATATGTAAAGTTCATTCTTCAATAACTGATTTGGTAAGAAACAGCAATAATTTTGTAACAAAATACATAAAGTGCGACGCTTTACAGTGTGTTTTGAGGTATTTTAGCATTTGAAAAAAAATATAAATGGTCTCATTTTTTTAACTCATATTTCTTAGCCCAGCCATCTATTTTGTCGGGCGGGTTGGGTCGGCCCGGGCTCATTTTGACAGCTCTAGTATAAGGGCTAGAGGTGGGGGTAGGAAAATCAAAACCCTATTCCTTTTAGCTCTTAGTCGAGGTATAGGATGGTTCTCTTCCTCATAGTTGAGCCCAATAGTTTCCTCTTCAAGGATACCAACTTGAAGAAGACGATGTAGGAGAGCCACATGATAGTCGGAAGAGGAGCAGGTCCAATAGTTAGCGCTTTTTGGCAAAGCACTACTGTATCTTTACACTACAATAATTTCGGTAATTCCCGGCGGAAAAAATCCGCCGGTATTTAAGTCGCAGGTAATGGTTATCGGCAGAAATTCCGCCGGTAATTTCCGGTGGATTTTTCCGCCGATAATGCACATTACCGGCGGATTGTTAAAAAAAAAATTTAAAATTAAATTAAACTTTTTTTCAATTTTTCCAAATTTTAAAGTTTAATATGTATTTTAATAAAAAGTAAGAAAAAATGAAAATGAATGAGAATGTAGAAGTAGGAAGGAATAAAAGAGAAGATGAGAGAATAAGAATGAAGTGAGAAGAATGAAGGAGTGAGAATGAAGAATGAAGGAGAGTATGAGAAGTATTAATATAGGAGAGAATGGGAAAAAAGAAGTAAGAAGAAATAACAATGAAGGAGTGAGAATGATAAAAATGAAGAAGAAAGGAGAAATATAGGAGAGAGATATATAGAGAAATTTATGGAGATTGGAGAGTATTAGAAAGAAGAAGAAATATAAGATAGAGAAAATCCGCCGGAAAAAATCCGCCGAAAGTTCATGTTTTTCTTGTAGTGTTAGAATAGGCAACACTTTTTAGGAAGCGCTAGTAAAAGTGTATTATATTTTTATTTTAAGAAGCGCTTTTAAATTAAGTGCTACTAAAGGTGTTTTGTTTTTTTTGATAAGCAAATGTTAGTGGAGGTGGGGGAATGTTAGTTTCCGGGGTTTGAACCCTAGACCTCATTCTTGCAACTTTGCAACTCCTTTATGTCCCTTAGCTCGCTAGCTGAGCTACCTTCCTGGGACTACTAAAGGTGTTCTGTGTTTTTATTTTAAGTAGCGATTTCAAATTAAGCGCTACTAAAAGTGTTATGTGTTATTCTTAAGTAGCACTTTACTAGAAGCGCTACTAAAAGGTGAAATATTTTTTAAACTTTTTGGCTTAGTACTTTTTTTGCTTCGGATCATTACCGAGCTACCTACAGAGTATCCCAACGCTTTCAACGAAAAACTAATCTTCGCTTAAACTTAACATCAAATTTCGCACTACCCACGAAGTAATTTTTGGCGCAGTATTCATTACACTTATTTTTTCTTCAATAAATAATTAATATACTTTTTTTTGAGAATAAATAATTAACTAATATTAAAGTTACTAAAAACTATCATAATGATGATGTTACTTAAAAGAGTAATTAATGTTACTAAAAACTATCATAATGACTGATAAATTTTTTTTTTAAAAAAAATGAGACCACATTAATGCTGTTAAAGTTGACATCTCATTGTAATTAATGATGATGTTATTTATTTGACCTCTCCTCCTAAAGACTTGGTTCCTTTACTTAGTTGCAGATGTCTTGGGCATCAATTTTATAAGGCCTTGAGCCATTTTTTCCATTTGCTCTTTTCAGCTTTTTTTTTTATTAAAAATACTAGTAAAACATTAATTTCCATTCAAAAAAACAACTTTAATGTCGTTAAAAAAAGTAAGATTAGATCCTTGCCTTGGGTACGGAGCGGCTCGCCTTGAGTACGGAGCAGACCCTTCGAGGTGCCTCCAATCCAGCGAGAGGATTAGTCACTGCATTCGGCGTAGGCATGACAATGTAACCCGAACCCGCGGGTACCCATCCGCCCCCCGCCTCGCGTTTGACGGGGAAACCCGCTTTGACCGGGGACGGGGTACGGTTCTGGGATGTTGATACCCACCTCGAACCCGCTCGACAAAACATAACTTAATTATTTTATTTTATACATATTTCATCATTCATTTTGTTTCATAAATTTCGTTTATTTTTAGTTTTGATCTATTTCCTATAGAAAAGTCCATCTTAATACTTTTAACTTTATTTTATCATTGTTTAATTATTATGATTTTATTTTATTAATTATTAAAAATATTTTTTGTATTTTTCCTATAAATTTGTGACGGAAACGGGTACCCACGGGGAACCCGTCCCCGTTCGGGACGGGGATGGGGAATGCAAAACCCGACCCAGATAGAGATAGGGGCAGGGACGGGGGATGCAAAACCCGCTCCCGACCCGCCCTATTGCCATGCCTAGTTCAGTGGTGAATACTCTGGTCTGAACAAAAAAAAGTAAGATTACATTAATAATCTCTTTATTTTAGGCTTTTAATTTGTAACAAAATATATGCAAAAATTGACTTTCTCAAACCTATTTAATGACAGTATACCAAAAATGTTCTTCATTTAATGTTGAAAATGAAAAGTTAGAGGCTTTTTAATTAAATGAGATGAAGGGTAATTTAGACAATGAAGTTAAATTTTAAATGAATTTTACGGAAATACGTACAATTAACTACCCATCTTAAAAAGTGCGTAGGTAGTTAATTTTGCTTACATTGTATTACGGATTACTATATCTTTACAACACAACGAGTAAAGACTAAAGAATGTTTATTTACAATTCAAAAAAAAAAAGAATGTTTATTTAATTTTTCCCAATTTGTTATTTAAATAAAGATTCTGTGGGGTTATTCTTTATTTTTTACTTATTTAAGGATTCAATCCCCACGATGTACGAGGGAAAGCCACGTAGAAACACTGTCACTCACATACACATAACAACCGTTCTCCTCCTCCTAGTTGGGAATCGAGACAGACAGAGAGAAAGAAAAAACAATGGCAGGACAATCTCGGAAATGGATGATTTTGGTAGCAATTATTTGGATTCAAGCATTCACAGGAACCAATTTCGATTTCTCAGAATACTCTTCTGCCATGAAATCTGTCCTCAACATCTCTCAAGTTCAATTAAACTACCTTGCCACTGCTAGTGATATGGGGAAGGTTTTTGGTTGGTCTTCTGGATTGGCTTTAATGTATCTTCCAATTTCTGTTGTTATGTTCATTGCTGCTTTCATGGGTTTCGTTGGTTATGGTCTTCAATGGCTCCTCATCAATAACATCATCACTTTGCCTTATTTTCTGGTTCGTTACCTTTCTCTCTCTCTCTCTGCGGTTAATCCTTTCATTTTATTTTGATGAAATTTTCACTTAACTTTTAGTTTAAATATGAAATTTTATCACGAGGTTTTAGTTTTAGGTTAAGTAACCATCACATTCAATATTACTAGTGTATCGGTGTGTTTTCAGCAGTTAAGAAGCAACTTCAGGGAATGGGAAGAACTTTAGGTTTTTTCTTTGACTGACGGATATGGTATGGTTGTAGACTAGACAGTAGCTCCCACTGTCCACTAATTTTTTTATTGAAAAATTTATATTTATTGATTATTTTCAGCTGAAAACATTAATTTTTTAACAGAAGTTTTATAAAATGTGAACTGGTGTAACCCAACTGGTTTTACGGTAGAATCAGTTATTTTGTTAGACCCGTGGATCGAAATGGTGACTAAGTCGGCTTCCAACTTTTTTTAAAAAAAAATCTACTACAAAAGAACGTTTACGATTAGAAAGTCACGCACACAACTGTATTCGGGTTCGAACTCAGGACATGATAGACTACGTAACAGTTTTGGCAATTTGCCAGATAGGCCTTATGGAATAATTTGGCAAAATAACGTTATTTTGAAGGATGAAATTATAAAATCATATAATGTGCAAAAAGTTAATTATTATTATTATTATTATTATTAGCTTTTGTTTATTATTCTGTCAAAAAAAAAAACTTTTGTTTATTCGAAGAATATACTAGGAATGATATCCTATTGTTATTGGAGTTGGATGTGCGGCTTGTGTTGTCTGAGCTGAGCTACTATGAAATGGAGTATCAAACTATCAATGTTTTCCTTATCATAAAAGAAAGCTATCGGAATAGTTTACCTCTAACTTGGGTGTGCTGTGCAATTGTGCAACTCTCTGGTTAACATCTTCACTTTTTGTTTCCAACGAATAAAACATCCTCTCTTCCCATTTTTTTCTTCCAATCTTTTATTTTGTCTCTACCTACCAAGATTCCAAAAATGTACTGAAAAAACAGAGTTCTTCACAGTTTTGAATGGACGACGTATTTTCTATTTTCTTTTAAGGTGATAATAACTTTCTTAGTCGGTCACCGAAACAAAAAAATAAAAAATAAAACTTTCATAGTCACCTCCTAAATATCTTATATGTCCTTTTTCCATTTCCGTGACATTTTCAACTGTGCTTTTGTACCTTCTCTTCTCGTGGTCCCAAAATATAGTGGTTCCACAATCCAACCAACGTTCAAATGTTTATACAATAATTAAAATTAATAGAATAATAAAAGAAATATTTTTGAGCATGCTGCTCTATTAAATCTCTTGAGGGACCGCCCGTTGTGGTGCTACTCGACTCGAGAGATTAGTCTCTAGAGTTGCGCGCAGAGGATTCCCGGTTTGTATAAGAATTTTTCATTTACTTTTAAGTTGGACCACATGATTCACTATAGGAACATGCTGTATAAACAAAAATTGGTTAAAGAAAGTTAATGTATCTGGTCTAAAATTTGGACCAAATATATCAACTTTTATTGACCGACTTTTCCTTATATTTTGTAACGGAATAATAGGAGTTATATTACATGTGCTAAGTACTATTAACCTTTGCAAAATTGACTAGCTTAATTTTACTCTGTATGTGGCAGGTATTTCTTTTGTGTCTATTGAGTGGATGTAGCATATGTTGGTT
This sequence comes from Astragalus glycyphyllos, assembly GCA_963573325.1. Taxonomy (NCBI): domain Eukaryota; kingdom Viridiplantae; phylum Streptophyta; class Magnoliopsida; order Fabales; family Fabaceae; genus Astragalus; species Astragalus glycyphyllos. The sequence continues at coordinate 78,454,366 of OY754308.1, read as the reverse complement.
CAACACAGTATGTTTTGTTTTATGCATAAGAAATTTCCCAGTGAACAGACCATTAGCATTATCACTAACAGTGAGTTTCAATGGTGTAAGTGCAGCACTCTACACACTTGCTGCAAATTCAATAAACCCTTCATCAGATAAATTATATCTTCTATTAAATGCACTTGTTCCCCTTCTAACTTCCATTGCAGCATTGCCACCAATTCTTCGCCAACCACCTTTACAAGACACACATTCACCACATGCCGCTCGTAAAAACTCAGTAGTATTTGTTATACTAAACGTTTTAGCAATTTTCACTGGCATTTATCTACTTATCTTTGCCTCATCAACTTCTGATGAAGCAACAGCAAGGTTATATTTTGGTGGAGCTATTATACTTTTGATATCACCACTTTGTATACCTGGTGTTATATATGCTAGAGATTGGTTTCACAGTGCTGTTCATTCAAGGATTCGTGTTGAAGCCAATGGATTTATTCTTGTTCATGTTGATGATCTTGAGCTTCATAAAGAACTACTTACACGTCAAAATAGTCTTGTTAATCTCAGTAATGGAGATGGTAATGGTGTGAGTGAAAATGAACAAGGGATTCAGAGAGCAAAGAGTAGTGATGTGAATTGTGAGAAGTTTTTTGGACAGGATCAATTGGCAATGTTAGGAGAAGAGCACCCAGCTGCTGTGCTTGTTCAAAGGGTGGATTTTTGGTTTTATTATGTTGCTTACTTTTGTGGAGGTACAATTGGTCTTGTTTATAGCAATAATCTTGGACAGATAGCTCAATCTTTGGGACTCAGCTCAACAACTTCTACCCTTGTCACTCTATACTCATCATTCTCATTTTTTGGCCGCTTGCTTTCCGCTACGCCGGACTATATTCGAAAGTAAGTACATTCTCGCCATTCTCTATTGTAAGACTATTTGGATGAGATTATTTGAGTTTACCTTATATATTAGTGCTTAAGTACGTATTTGAATGAGATAAAAAATAACTTTGATATGTTCATAAGCACTTATTTGTTAAATGTCGACCGAAAAGTGATAGAATACAAGCACTTATATGATATACATTTACTGAGTAAGTGATTAATTAAGTTGTTTATCAAAATACTTTATGGAGGAAGGTATTTTTTGTGGCTTTCTTGATTTGGAATTAAATTATATATTATGATATCATTAGATTCATATAGCTAATCTCATCTAATGAAAAAAGCACCAACACTTTAGATTGAAGATGTGTCTGATGTTTGAAACATGTCTGTGTTGGACACCGACACGACACCAACACATGCGGTTACATTCGATTACTTCCATTTTTAAATTATTATCGGTGTCTATATGATGTCAATGTTGTGTCCAATGTGTATGTCTTTTGTCTGTTGTGTCGGTGATTCATAGTGAAAAAAGACTATGGTTGTTGATTTAGGAGTGAATCTTGCAAAATAAAATTGTAAAACTTATGATGACACTAATTTTTTCTGTATTGCAGAAAGTTCTACTTTGCAAGGACAGGGTGGCTAACCATTGCACTAATACCAACTCCAATTGCATTCATCCTACTAGCAGCATCAGACAGTGCAATGGCACTCAACATAGGCACTGCACTAATTGGTTTAAGTTCTGGTTTCATATTTGCAGCTGCTGTAGCAGTTACATCTGAGCTATTTGGACCTAACAGTCTAAGTGTCAATCACAACATTATCATAACAAACATCCCAATCGGTTCCCTTCTATACGGTTTCCTCGCCGCGGTAGTTTATGATTCCAATGCTAATTCATCACCTGGAAATTTAATGTCTGGCTCACAAGTGTGCATGGGAAAGCAATGCTATTTTTGGACATTTGTGTTGTGGGGATGTATATCTGTCCTTGGATTAGCTTCTAGTTTGCTGTTATTTTTAAGAACTAAACATGCTTATGATCATTTCGAAAGACACCGGATTTCGGCACAATCAACTTTGTCTTGACTATATATTTGGCACTGCACTGCAAGGACCTGAATATCATTCATATACAGAAGGATGACAATTGGTGAACGGATCCGGATCATGTTCAGTCGGCATCTTGCGACGCATACGTTATATGAGAGACGTAGATTCACAATGCATCAAACAAGGATGGAAGCTTTGGATGCAAGGGGTTTGATGAAATGTGAATGAAGTTTTGATCTTCAATTCTTGATGAGGTTTTGCAACTAGGACTTGGGGTCAAAGTTAGCAGACAATTACTCTTCTTTGTAATTTGTAAGTAATTTTCTTTAGGCAAAAAAAGCCACACAGCTAAACTAGTATTTGAAAGCTCAATTTTATAATTTGCCAATTTTGGTGTTCGTGATTTTTTTAAATTTTGGGTTGATATATTTTTTACAAAAATATTATCTTATTTATATAAAAATATGCAAAACTAGTATTTGACAGCTCAGTTTTGCAATTTAGGAGTATTGGTGTTTTTGGTTTTTGTAAAACTAGGATATTTTGTACATTTTTCTGTTTTGAATTGTAAAAAATAATGTAAATAATGTATTATGCTTTAATTATTAACAAAAACATATAACCTAAAAGCAAAATAAAAACAAATGGAAGAATTTTTTATTTCCGTAGTCATTGTAAGTAGTTTTTACTACTTTTGTTTTTATAATTTTATTTTACCCTATTATTTTTGTCGTGACTAATTTTAGTGTTTTTTTTTATATTCTGATTTCATCATAAAATGAAAAGAAAGTTTCACATATAGAATAAAAATATAAAATGGAAAAAGTGAGAAAGAGACAGATTTGAAGTTAATTTAAGTCTAAATAAGACTATTTTGAATATGAATTCAAATTAAAAAATCTCCTATGACTAATCTACGTTGGGGAACCTGCCCGACTAATCAAAAATGAACTTGTTTTCCTCAACTCATTTTCCTATGTAACTCATGCAGCACATGGAGCATTGATTCACTCAATAATTTCCGTATATGTTGACTAGATTTATTAGAGGTGATAAAAATAAAATTCGACAGAAAATAAGACTGAATTGATTGACTTTGTTATATAATACAAGTATAAGGATATGGTGGCAAGATCATCACAACACCACACTTCTTAATTATGAGAACAGAATATCAACTTAATAAATCTTTAAAAATATGACATAGTCATCTCATTGAATTAAAGAAACAGAAAAAAGCAATGACAGAAACTCAGAAAACGAAAAATATTAGTATACTATCTATAAGCCTAAACCTCAAGGATAGGTACAAAATGTATCTCTTTTTATGCATAAAAACAGCCTCTCATATGCTAATGCCATCTTTCTTGCTGAAAACATTGAATTTGCATATTCACGACAAGCCTTTCCCCTCCTTGCTAGCCTCTCTTTCCCTTCCTTAACAACTTCTTCAAGTGCCTCTAATAAGGACTCCACATTGGGAGAAAACATATAACCAAATTCATCATTAACCACAACACTACCTTTAATACTAGGAAACCTTGAAGCCAAAAGAGGTTTCCCAATCATCATAGCCTCCATTAGAGTTAAATCAAGTCCTTGTGGTCTTAATGTAGGATTAACGAAAACGTCGATCGCGTTATAAAATGCTCGTAGCATCGAAGGATTCATCGATCCAAGAACAAAAACTTGACTCCCTAAATCTTTATACCTATTCTCCCATGGTCCAGAGCCAGCTATAATTAAGTATACATTAGTGTACTTAGTTATAAGCCTTGAAAATGCTTCATGAAGTAATGGATGGCCTTTATCTTTCACTAATCTTCCAGCTACACCAAGTACTAAACTAGCATTCCTTGGAATACCAATTTTGTTTCTAAATTCCTTTCCTAATTCTACATCTTCTCTGAAATCATCCTCATCAACACCATTGAGAATTACATGAACTCTTTTGTTAGGAATTTGATAGAAATCTCTTAACATTTCACCACAACTATCACTAATAGCAATATGATGAGCATAATTGCTAAAGAACCTTATCTCATTAAGAACTGTAGGGATAACTCCTTGTAAGCCTTTTTCAAAATCAGGTGATCTCGGCTCGTCTGGTCGACGAGCCAAGTCCTGAAAAATTCTTGATTGCAAGCTTTCTAAAGCTATGCCATGCCAAGAAACTGCAAGGTTTGGAAGTTTACGTGCAAGCCAATGAGGAAGTGCAACACTTTCTGAATGAACAACATCAAATGGTTCTCTTTGATTTTCTTCTAGAAACTGTTCCCATGCTTTGTTGTATCGCCATTTACCAGGTTCGCCTTCGTGACAATGAATATAAGGCGAAGAAGGTGCACCTGCTTGATGATAAGATGAGATTGAAGTAGTTTCATCTTCCGGGGGAGATGTGAAAACATGAACTTGATGACCGCGTCGAGCTAAAGCAGTGTGTAGTGTGTGCGCGTGGCGTTCCATGCCACCGGGAGTTGTTCCCATAGGCCATTTTCTAGAGAAGACCGCAATTTTGAGAAGTATAGGTGAAGGGTTGTATTCTGTAAAGGAAAGTTTGTTCCATGCAAATTCAGCTAAAGGAAGTTCACCTGACCAAGAATTTGTAAGAGTGGTACATGTAGAATTTGTGGTGGAGATGTGAAGGAAAATAGCTGGTATTGTTAATATGACAATGAAGAAAAGGGTGATACAAATAGTGAAATTACAAGGTGAATTATTAGACTTCTTGGATTTGTTGTTGAAAGCCATTCTTTAAAGGGGTTATGAGGTTTTTCGGTATATGTTTGAATCTTGTGATTATGGGGAAAAGTAAGGCAAGAATGTTGTGTTGGGTTTTTCTTTATGTGTATTGTCATGCCCCTTATGAGAGCAAAAAGTGGATCCATGTGACAAAGGTTTCGTAAGTTTGAGTTAGAAACTGTATTTAACATGCACACTCTATTAGGTGTTACCTCAACATTCACGCAAAAGAAACTAAAAAGAAATTTAGAATAGATATAAATATCCTGAATTCCTGGTCAAGTTATGTCAAAATGAAGGAAACTAACTAAAGTCCATTTGTTTACAAATTTGCAACTACTAGTTTTTCCTGTAATTTAGAACTTGCATGTTGGGGTTCTGTACAAAATAAAGTCAAAGTGGCTATAGCCTAAGTCAAAGAAGCCAATTACTTTTTTTTTCCCTAGATCAATTTAACATAGTAAAAAAATTGAGGTGTGTCCTGTATATGAATTGGACACTAAATAGAAATCAATACTCTATACAAAAATGGTGCAAGAATTTATTGGTACCAAATTATTATGCAACTGACCTTTTTCTTTATTTGATCATTCCATTTTCCTGCCCAATTTGCTTAAAGGACTAGCTAGCCTTTTTGTTTTCTATATACAAACATGTGAACAATGAAATAGTTTTATCAGTATTGTTGATGAATTGCCAACAATGGTTGGTTGGATCACATCTTAAGGTCTCAAGTTTGAGTTTTGGGTGTGACAACAACTCTATTGAGAGAGGGAGAACCACACAGACCCACAAAGCCGAATAAACACTTAGCTAGCTAGATTCTCCCACGTAAATTAGTCACTGGTGGATACTGCGCACGAATAACACGGAAAAAAAAAGGTATTGTGGACGAATTTAAAAAGTTTCTATCTGCAGAAAGTAAAAGCTTAAACCAACCGTTTCACTCAATTATTTTGATAATAGAAGTCAATGAGGACAGTTGAATTGAAGCAGATACAAAATGCAGATCTTATATTTTGAGTACATCATTTGAAAGCATAACAATTCAGTCTCCTCACCATTTTTTGCAATAACTAATTGCAGTCAAATTATGTGACGTAGTTGTAGGATTTGTTCATTTCTAAAGCAGTTGGAAACTTTACTCTTCTTCCTAGCTTTTCATCTCTAGCATTGCGTATAATCTTGAATACATAGCATTTACATGATATTGAATGAATGAACAAATTTGCTGTGAAAAGAAAAAAGAAAAAGAGAAAAGGAGACCTCAATTGTCAAAGGAAGATTTTATTATATACTCCAACAGTTTATCTATACTGCATGCACATTTATATATATTTTATACATTTACATATATATATATATATATATATATAGATAGATAGATAGATAGAGGGTGGCTTAAGAATAACTCTATCTAGTCATACCACATGTGATATTTTACACTTAATTTTTTGACTGGATATTATACACTCAAATTAAAAAGCACTCTTCAAGTTCAAATAATTCCCAATAATCAAGTTTTTATGCTCCTAACTGGAGCTGGTTGCTTCTGATTGGCACTTCCTCTGATTTTCACTTTATTATTAGAAGCTCCATTTCTAGTAGTTTTTTGTGATATAGGCCAATGACCACTAGTAACTGCCATATCCTTAAACTGTTGAAGGCTTTCAAGAATTTCAACAATTGTTGCCATTCTTGGTCTATCTTTAGGATGCAAACTTATACATTGTAATGCCAAATGAGCTATCGCTTTTGCACCTTTCATAGAATATTGACCTCCAAGCCTTGGATCAATAATGTACCTCAACCTTCTACTGCTACTTAAATATGGCTTTGACCAATCTACAAGGTTTTGTTCTGTCTTTGGTCTATTCTTTTCCATTGCTCTCCTTCCTGTAAGTAGTTCTAGTAGTACTACCCCGAAACTATACACATCGCTTTTTGTCGTCAAGTGACCTGTAAACAATCATAGAGTTATTAGTTAATTTGATCCCTGATATTTATAGTATATTAACTTAGTTCCTGACTTTTGCAAAAGTGTTTCAGTTACCCGTTGAGATGTATTCGGGAGCAGCATATCCATAGGTACCCATAACTCTGGTTGTGACATGTGACTTTGATCCTTCTGGACCCATTTTTGCAAGTCCAAAATCTGATAATTTTGCTGTGAAGTCCTATTTTATACAGAACCAAATGATGCAGAAATACTAGGTGAGCTTACTTTCTTGTGCATATAAAAAAAGCTTAGGTTATTTTACTATTTGAATCAGTAAAAATGAGAATAAATTACTACTTACTGAATCAAGCAAGACATTGGAAGTCTTAAAGTCTCTATAAATGACTGGTTTTTCAGCTCCATGTAAGAATGAAAGGCCTTTAGCAGCACCTATTGCAATTTTTAATCTTGTTGCCCACGGCAGTGATGTTAGCCCTGCAATAACATACATGCAGTGGCTAACTTAGTAAATATCATATAAGAGGCACTTACAAAATAGCTTTTGATGCATATGTGATATTTCTCATAATCATATATCAAAATAAACAAGGACTATGATACATACTTCTGAATAAGTGATTCTCCAAGCTTCCTCGTGGCATGAATTCATAAACAAGTAACCGGTCTTCATCCTCACAACAATAACCAATCAACTTAACCAAATTTGGGTGTCTTAGCTGCCCAAGAAAAATCACTTCCGCCTGCAACGCAACCCAAACATTCACTTTGTTCGGCGACAAAGATGCTTCTATGTTGTTCCTAAACTATTTGAGAATTTTTAAATAGGCCATTGAACTAAAAAAAAGTTATAATTAGGTACCTGGTCAACATTTTGTAATTGGATTCATACTTGTTAAAACTTTTAAATAATTTGTAAATTATTTACAAGTTTAGGGGCCTAATTTTAAATCATATAAAAGTTTAGAAACCTAATTAAAATATAAGGACCTAATTACAAATTATTTAAGAGTTCAGGGACCATAAATATAGATACTTACAAGCCATTCACGGTGTCCTTGTAATCCTTCAATGTTAAGAAGCTTAACAGCAACAGGCTGTGACTTCAAACCTTGTCTAAAATTATCATCTAAATAACCCTTATGAACAGTTCCAAACCCACCTTCACCAAGCAAGAAATTACTAGAGAAATTCTGAGTAATAGCACGAAGCTCACTTAGCTGAAAATCAAACAAATCAGAACCAAAAGACAGTGCAAGATCCTCATTAATTCGCGTAGACGAAGAACGACTAAGATCAGAGAAAGAGATCCTTCTAAATGATGGTAATGGAGCAATGTTCTTAGAGTAATCAGAAGATGATGAAGGCTTACACCTACTGAAGTTTCTAAATATTGTTTGGTTCTCAGTTGAACAACAATTTGATGTAAAAGGTCTCCATGGTTTTGATGGTTCTTTCATTTTGTTGCAAGAAAAAAGGAATGAGGAAATGAAGAGATTGTTTGTTGTATTGATAATGTGTATCAAGATTGTATAATATAGTAGAAAGGTTTATTTCTATGTGAAAAAGACAGAGGAATAAGGTGGAGATTTGAGAAATATATTCTTTCTTCAACTGCTCTCTAACCACTCTATAGTAGGGGAATTATATGTTGTCATATTTTATAAGGTTTTATATATATATATATATATATATATATATATATATATATATATATATGTTATCTTGGTGTTGTTCAATTAGGTACCTAAAAGAATCTTCATGCAAAATACACAAATATCTTTTTGCCTTTTGGTGGTTTTGACCACTCGTTGCTATTTTGGGTTGCACAAGCAAGGGATTTAATCAATAAGTAATACAACGAGGATTATTAGGCCAGAAAATTAAAATTATTGGATATATCAGAAGGATCAATTTTCTCACGAATTGAGCCAATCTAGGTGTTAAGAGTCCCACGTCAGATGTGATATGGCCTGAAAAAGAGTTTATAAGTGGGAGGCATCCCTCACCTTACAAGGCGGTTTTGTATGGTTGAGTTAGGCCTATAACCACATTCTAAGACTGGGTGTCTTGTTTGAGTACTCCTAATCATCTAGAACTGGATTGTCATTGATGGCAAACCCTTTACCAAATACCGAGTTTGGCACGCTGATATCTATATGTAGGATATTTTTATCTAATTTTACAAGCTTGTATCCGCTATACGCTAGCGGATTGGCCTTGCCAAACAGAACCTTAACATTCACGTGACGTGGCGAATTTTAAAAAAAAAATTACACAGTTTTATGATCTAATATTTACCATTTACAATTAGATCTAATTGTTGCTTAGATTTAATCCTCCTCTCTCATTATCCACACACACGCAAAAAAAAAAAAAAGTCCTCTTTCTCATTTGACATGTCTTGTACGGACAGAAGGGTGCACATCTAGTGAATACAGGGACAAAATTTAATTTGTAGATTTATAATTATTGGCATGACAATTAATTTAAATAGTTAGATTTGTGATTGGTTAGAACCCTATCTGTTCCACGGGTGCGCTCTGTTATATACTATATTCTAACAATATTGATGATGTGCTATATATCCAAACTTCAATTCATAATGTATGTTTAGGGATCATAAAAGAAAACTTAATCTCATCTCTTAGAATACATATTATATGTTCGCTAATGATTTGGTAGCCTAAGTAAATTGTACTAATAGTAAACTACAATAGTGACGAAGGGAATGATAGCATCAATTTGTGTCTTTATTCAGAAATACGACTACTGACAAGTAACAAATGGTGCTCAGCAAAGAGGAGCAGTTACAAGTTGAAATGTTGGATAACGTATGGAATAGTCTAGTCCAAAAAAAACATTATAGAAGAAAAAAGAAAAAGCACGTAAAACTTGAATAAAAAAGGATGTCAAACTTTGAAAATGTTGGTCCCTGTTGCATCACTTGATCAATCAGATTCAACCTAAACTAGAATGTTTTTCATACGATTTTGATTGATCCTCATCCAAACCATGTCTATGGTGTGCTAACTTGCTAATGTTTCAACTGCTATGAAGTAAGTCAGTATTTCTTATTTTCATTTGGAGAAATGGATGAAAATAAAACAACACTTGAGATGTTAGCTCAATGGTAAGAAATTAGCTTTTGCACCATCACCGAGTTGGCCACCGGTTTGGCTCTTAAAACACTGTTTTAATAATAAATATTAAAAAATTGCTCAAAAAAATAAGAAGCGGGTGTCAAACCTGAGACACCAGTCTACTTGACAAATTACTTAGTGTTGAATCAAGGAATCAAACTTCGTTACTCTACAAGAAAAATATATAAATGTTAATTTGCCTCCCTAAAGAATCATCCCAAACTCCGCCGCTGTCAATTCAAAATCTCATTTGTTAAGAATTGAGCCTCGACTTTGCGTGAATCTTGAACTGGAATGAACGCAAGCATCAAATTAACCTAATTGATAGATCAATTTGACCTAAAACTCATAAATCAATTGAATTAAAGATATGAACCCTAATTTCCCAAAATTGAGGAAAACGCACAACGAAACGAATTGAGCAAAATTAACAACACAAGAGACATGATTTGTTGACCCAATTCAGTATCAGATTGATACTTACATCTGGGGAATCAAGCAATCGCTTAATTCTTGTTGCATTGATCCAAATTGTATCTTGATGAACACGAAACTATAGTTCCCAATTCGATTTCCCCCTCACTTCCCCGAGCCTACAAATCCCGTGTTTTCTCTCGTCTCTCAATCCCAAATGAATATTAATTCGTTACAAAAATCGATAATAGAATCAAAAACTATATATAAAAGCTTCTTGCTTCAAGTTGGCGCCAAACCGAAGCTAACAAACGGTTATAACAGACTTTTGATTCTGTCCAATAACGAGCTGACACGTGGCACAAGCTTGAGTGGAACCAATTGGTTGCCATATCATCATCATCATTTATTAAAAAAAATGATAGATGAGAAGTTAAATATAAATATAGATAAAAAGTATGAAGAGCATAGGCACCTTATGTGCGTCTTTATATTATTTATTTATTTTTTTCATTAATTTTTTATTTATTTTTTTCATTAATTTTTTATTTATTTTTTTCATTTGTGTGTTTAATTCCTTTTTTGGTACTTTTTTTTACTTTTTTGGGTGCATTACTTTATTCTTTTGTAATATACTTGGACAATTATATTATTCTGATTTTATTAAATTTTGTATATATTTAGCATTATTTTAGTTTTTTGTTTAATTGCTAATAATTAAAAAAAGTAACGTAAAATAACAATTCTGCGCAAAATGATTATGTTATGTGAAGATTAATGAGAAACATCAATTTAAAGAACATTTCTGATATGGTATGTGAAGATTAATCTGATTTACACTTTTGCTGATTATGTTAGCTTATGATTTGATATTGTGATTTTATAAAATTGGTTTAAATAAAGTTAGATTTAAAGTGAAATGCTTTATGTTAAATTAGATTTGAAGTAAAATGGTCATCATTGTTGGTTGTCTTGGCAATTTCAATGTGACATGAGGACAATGACTCGAGAATTCGAACTCGAGTGTGAGTAGTGATAATGTTTTTTTTTATAAATAAAAATTGCATTAATGGAGGTAAAATGGGTACCCAACTCTATTACAAATCATGAGCTTGAAGCAATACAATCATATGGACTAGTACACCATTTTGAAAAATCAGACTGTATATGAACCCCCATCCTATTTGAGAACCAACTTCAAGATAACACATTAACTTGATACACCATTTGTGCTACATCTACAATACATCCTCTACATATTATCCTATTTCTATATGTCCAAATTACCCAAACTGTGGAAATCCAAATTATAAATCTGAATCTCTTTTGCTACCTGCTTTTACAGCTGAAACCGAATTGCTGGAAGTAGTCCCAGCAGCTTGTAAATTCCTTCCTACAAAAGCCATATTTGAACCAATTTATTACACTCGAAAAACAAGTGTTCCACGCACTCTTCAAACCGAAAACATAACACACAGGTTGAGTCACAAAAGCCAGCCCATTCCCTAATTTATGTCGGGTTGAGTCACAAAACCAATTTTGAGCAAAAGGTAAACACGTATCTAGGGTCTTTTAGTCTCTCAACCACACTGAATAATGTTGACGGCTATACAACCTTCGCAATAATCTAAACCAAACACTATCCACATCAGTTAATATTCTCCATCTCCATTTACCAAGCAGGGAAATATTAAAAATCTCCATATTTCTAATTCCTAACCCACCACTCTTTTTTGGAAGACAAATGATACTCCACTTTACCCATGTCGTTTTTCTCACTTCATTACTACCACCCCATAAAAAGTTGTGTTGTATTTGTGTCAACTCTCTTAACACCTTCTTTGGAGTCTTATAGAAAGGAAATTAAAGTAATATAAAGGAAGACTAGCAAGAACTGAATTTACCAAAGTGATTCTCCCTCCCATTGATAGTTGACGGCTTCTCCACGTAGAAAGTCTATCTTTTAGCTTGTTGATTACCGGACGCCAAGTGGATGATAACTTTGGATTTGCTCCAACCAGTATCCCAAGAAAATTAAATGGTACCTCTCCAATTTTACAATAAAGAAACTGTGCAGCCATATTCAATTCTTCCCCATCCACATTCATTCCAATAAGACAGCTTTTATTAAAGTTCACACGGAGTCCGGAAACCATCTCAAACACCCTTAGCACCGCTTTCAAACACCACAAATTATCGCGTGTTCTTGCACATAATTATTGTATCATCCGCATATTGTAGAACCTGAAAAGATAAGTCAGCCCCAAAAGATACTTCCTCAAAAAAGCCACATTCAATACTTTGTTTATTTGTGTGCGTGGTGTTTATTTGTCATTTCATTTAAGTAGAGAAAGAAAAAAAGTGAAGTAAAATATAAATTAATTTTATAATCTCCCACCATCTTTTATTTTGTTAAATATTATTTCACACCATCTATCCATGTAGGCACTTGGTTGATAACTTGATATGGTCAACAAAAGTATTCCGTCCTTTTTAAATTGCAATTAGATGATGCTTAGGGGCGTTCATAACAGAGGTTGGATCAAATTTATATAAATCTATTCTCCAAACCAATTATAATTACTTGGTTTTGATTGGTTCAGATTTTATATTTTTTTTCTAAAATCTAAACCAAAGCAATATGAGTTGGTTTGGATTTAATTCACGGGTACTACACTAGAATGTTAAATTTTTATAGTGTAAAAACTACATTATTTTTTGTAATAGCCAAAAAATTTATAGAATTTAAAAATTACACTCAATTAATAGTTTTCTAATTCATAGTACTAAAATTTTATAACCTAATCAAAAATTACTAAGGTAAAAAGTATAAGCATATAACATTTTGTACTTCTAAAATTACAAAACTACTATGACTTACTATAAGTTGGTTCGGGCTTGTAGGTTCGTTTTTTAAAGTCCATTGCCCAAACCAAACAAAAATGGGTTGGTTTGAGTTTAGCCGAACATGAGAATTGTCCAAACCAAACATATCAATTTGAATTGGATCGTGGTTTATTTGGATTTGTCCGAATCACTTAACAGCCCTCATGCTTAACGTGAAGTCAAAGTATCAACTCCATACACACCCTAAACAATTAAAAACAGATAGCTACGAATTAATTATCGAAGTTTTCAACTCGGGCGAAACAAAACATAGCTACGTTTTTATGTTTAATTACATCAAAAACTTACAATTTATGAGTGAATCTTTATACTTGAAGAAGACAACCGAAATCACTTATCTCACGAATATTTTTTAACCGCTGTCTCTTTGTGTTCGTCAACAAGAATTGATTCGATTGTAGAAGCGTCAATTCTAGTTGATTCTTGTTTAACCCATTGGACAACCTTTTCTGCTTCCACGTTTGCCTTCTTTTCATTTTCCACCGCTTTCTTTAGTCTTCTTTCTTGTTCTTTCACCGAAAAAGTGCTGGCGTCAGAGAGCATTTCATCATTCTTTCCCCAATTAACTTGGTCTGAATTTGAAATTCCGTTGCTCTTATTATTCTTTGGAACGGTTTGTTTCTTCTTGATGGAGAAGCAAAAGCAACATGTTGATCCTTCTGGGTTCTCTGGTTCCATCATCTAGTTTTGGTGCATAGAAAAGCTGAACCTTTCTTTTTGTTAAGAAAAACTAACCGCGTTTTTGAAAACTATTGAAGACCACTTTGTTTATATAATTTGATATCTTTTGAACCAAGAGGAAAACGAATGCTGTATTGTGGATTTGTGGAGTAGTTAGTTGTAGGGAATTTTTTTATTTAAGGAGTAATTTAATACCTTTGATTTATTTTTAATTTATTTTTAGTACTTGTTTTTTGTTTTTGTTTTTGTTTTTGTTTTTATTTGTTGTATGAGGTTTTGTAGGAAAAAAATAACAGGTAGGTTAATGAGTTTAATCTCTTATATAGTTTTTATTTTGTTCATTATTAAAATGTGTGAGACTTCTTCATTTCACACTCACTTGTATATATACCTAACACCTTCTTAAGTATGAGTCTTCTCCCAAAGTAATAAGTGATAACCTACGGTAGTTAGGATGAAGTCTTATTTGAAGAAGGGAAAATAGAGATGAAGGAGATTATCGTAGTAAGAGGGGCCTTTATTTTTGTCATTTAACATATTTATAAGCATCAAATTGCTAATATATAAGATTTAGGAACCCGTTTAGTGGCAACATCATTGAAATTGTGATCATACGTATGGAACATATTCATTTTGGGCGGCAGCTAGTTGAAACTTGTCTACCTCTTTTGACTAGTATTGGGAGAAATCCCAAGTCCCACATCGACTAGTGATAAGGTCTCAAGATGGTTTATAATGAAGAGGCAACCCTTACCTTACAAGTCGGTTTTGTGGGGTTGAGTTAGGCCCAAACCACATTCTAATATGGTATCAGAGCCTATCCTAGATCCTTCGGGCCACCCACCATAATAATCCACGCATCAAGCCCAATAGTGCTGGGCGTGAGGGGGTGTATTGGGAGAAATCCCAAGTCCCACATCGACTAGTGATAAGGTCTCAAGATGGTTTATAATGAAGAGGCAACCCTTACCTTACAAGCCGATTTTTTGGGGTTGAGTTAGGCCCAAACCACATTCTAAGAACTAGTTCTTCTTGTAAGGGTACCTGTTCAAGGCTTCAAGCATACCGATTTGGATAAAAATTTCTGGCGTGACAAGTATAAAGAAAAGAAATAAAGTGAGAAAAGAAATGTAAACGGAACATGAGACAAATAAATGAGAAAAAAAATAGAATTACACCAATTTTAGATGAAAAATGAATAGAACTATCCATTGTTAAGGCAGAGTAAAACTAATTAATTATAGCATGAGGTTTGAAATTTCCTTAATTAACAATAAGAGTGGTAGGGGTAGAATGGTATTTTAAGAATTTGGGAAATAAGGAGCAGTGTTATCAAAACCGTACCTTTTTTGATTTTATTTTAGTTTTTGATTTTATTTTATACTTTTAGTTTTTGATTTGATCCTGTTACTGTTAATTTTTCATTTGTTTAAGCAACTAGTTTTTGATGTTAGTTCCTTTTCAATACTGTTGTTATAGAGTGATATAGTGTGAGTTTAATACTTACTGAACTGTGCTTTGTTGGTTTATTAGAGATGTCAACTAGTCCTACTCCTGAATTACCATCACAAGAGGCGTCAACACAAGTTTCAAGTCAGCCTCAAAGATTGGTTAGGGGGAAAACGGATCCAGCTTGGGCACATTGTAAAGAAGACAATGTTGGTGAAGGTCCTAATGATTTGGATGATGTGGGATGGATGCCGGAGTATGAGGAGACACATTTTCCATCTTGGGGATAGATGAATTGAATCTAAATTGTTGTTGTAGTGGCTTTGTACTTGTTATTTGTGGAATTTGTTTAGTAACTTTAGTTGAGTTTGAGACTTATTTGTGTGCTTTTGTTATGTTATGAATTTGGGTATGTTAAGACCTTTCGTTATTTTGTTTAATTAAGTACTTATGGATGTGGTTGTGGACTTGTAGTCCTTATAAATTTGATTTGAACATTTAAATTTGAAGACTTGTGTTAATTTTGTGGTGAGATTTTTTTTTAGATTTTTAACTTATAAATTTATACATATCATATCTATTTTTAGTACTTTTTCATAGCGTCCGGCTCATGCGGTCCTACCAAACACCTATCGGTCCGACTAAAGAACCAGTGATCCAGTGCTCTAATCAGTTCGATGACCGGTACGGTTCTGATAACATTGTAAGGAGGGGAAAATGACAAGACACCCACATGTTTAACGCTCCCATTACCGCTCCAGATGACTCTCCTGTTGCCGCTCCCATTGTCAATCTCTTATTGCCACTCTCGTTTCAGCTTACGTTGCTAGTTGTTGATATTTTTTATTCTAGGTCAATTAATAATAAATTAATTATTTTAAAGAAAGTTATTTTTAAATTTTTGATAGTGGTTATATTTTTGTAACAATTGTTAATGGTTAAATTGATTGATTTTAGTAGTTTTAATAAATTATAATAAATAGAAAATTAAAGATCATTTAATATTGATTTAATAATTTTAATTAAATTATTAAATAATTGTCATCAGTGTTTTGACGCGCTAGCCTAAAAGATAAAAAGAAGCTGCAAAAAGCTGCCAATGGGGTGAATTTACTTCAACAAAGTTGACTTTTATCCGATGAAGTTAGATTATTTTTTTATATTATTATGTTCTATGTTATCATTAAATAAATAAATAAAAGTTCCAAACATGAAAGTATTGAAAAATAAAAGTATTTTTTAAGTATTATATTTTAAAAATCACTTCTATTTATTTAGATTTTAAAAGTACAAGATATTAATATTGAAAAGAAAAGTAATGAAAAAAAAAATTAATTGGTAACTAGTTGCACTTTGGTCTCCTTACAATTATTATCTATCCACGATTTTGATCTCGAAGTTATTTCCCCACAATTTGGTCTCAATATTGTTCCAATTTCTAAATGTTTGCTTCTCTCAAAATTGGTTAAATCTGAACCTGACGTGATACTCACTTAAATGAAGTGGCATGCCATATTTGACCGTCACATGAATTTTTTAAGTAAAAAAATTTTCTTATGTTAAATACGAAATTTTGCTATGTGGTAGTCACTTAAATGACGTGGTATACTATACTAGACTCACTTAAATATCATTTTTCAATTCAAAAGTCTATATGGTAGGTGAACATGAGATGCCACGTTACTTAAGTAAGTATGTCAACCTCGGGTTTGACCAATTTTACCAAGAATAAGTATTTTAGAAATTGAAATAACATGAAAACCAAAATTATAAAAAAAACAAGTATGGGAACTAAAATCGTAAATAATTTATTATAATGAGACCAAAATTGCAATATTAAGACTTTTAAAAAGTTGATACTTCTTGTCAAAAAAAAGTTGATACTTGGAGTTGGAAACCACAACTCTATTCACGTTCCATTTTCCTATTTCCTACACAAGAAACAATTTCCCCTTGAACCATTATGATCTAAACAATAAATTATGGTGAAAATTCACGTTTATTGCGATTTTTTTATATAACCCAAAAAAGCAGTCAAATACTTCATTTTTCCATTTATTTGTCCATATATCCTACTCCCTCCTGTTCTTATTATAAGAAGATTTCTGAAGCAAATTTAGTGCTAAATATAAGAAACTATTCTAGTTTTTGGTGTGTATTTATTGCTTAAATATCAATTTTACTCTCATTCAATACTTTGTCTTTTTAGTTTTCAATGTGAGTGGGAGTAGTGCACATAAATATACGTGGAGTTAATTAGAATGTATTTTGGAAACTTATCTTAAAAAAAATAAGAATTAAATGAGCTTCTTAGTGGGTCCCTGGAAATTGCGCGCGTGGACCTCACACACTACAAGAGTATGAGTGAGTATCCCAGCTAAGCTAGCCGTTGCTGAAGAGTTGAACCCGTCTTCTTCTTTACCACTCTCCACCCCCACTCACACAAAATCAACCTCCATTTCTAACAAACCAAAACAATAATGGGATTCTCTAACTCCTCCTCTGCAGTTGATGAAATCATCTCTCAAGCTAAAGACGCTTCTGTCCTCGAACAAATCTCCGCCATCAACTGCTCTTCCTTCACCGATTCCCTTCTTCCCACCGACCTCGAAATCCGCTTCCGCAAGCTCAATTCTTTACCTACTAATCGCACCACCCCACCACCTATCAATCCCAAAGCTCGTTCCTTTTCTACTCTCAATTCAACAAACTCCCATAACCCCATCAAGGGTCCTCATCAAAATCCCAATTTTACCCCTCCCGTAACTAACCCTCTTTCTGATTCTGTCCCTTCACATGGGGAAAACGATCCAGAATCAAAACCCCAAAAGGGGTCTCTTTCACCTTCTGGGTCTTCTCATACCTCTGAAGAAAGTTCAATTTCTTCGATGTTTATGCCAACACAGAAAGATGAAGGAAAGTCTTTGAATTCTCCGAATTCATCGCCTCCTAGAAAATGGGGTTGTTTTTGGTGTTCACCTAAGAAGGAGAAGAAGAAGAAGGAAAACAAAGAGAATGTTCTTGGGTGGGATTATAAAGCAAGTGATGAGTTATTGGCTGGTTTGGGAAGTTTGTCTAGCAAGAAACAAGAGAAGATTATTAAGAAGGCAATGAAGGAAGAAGAGAAGATTAATCGTGAGGCTGAGAAGATTGTTGAGTGGGCTAAACATGTATCTGCTAGAATGACCCTTTCTGATATCGAGGATGAGCTTAGTGATGATTAGGTATATATAGAAATAGAATACTACATTTTGGAAATTGGATTGAATCCTTTTAGTTCTAGATTTCCTTATTAGCATACTTGTTATTACGTGTTTGTTACAAATATGTTACCTTGTTTTTTTCCTATACATGTTGCTGTTTACCCTGTTATACAAATGATCTTATACAATTTAGTGGTTTTCTGTCTCCATATATGGTCTCATATAATTTATAGTGATTTTCTGTCTACAATTTAGTGGTTTTTTGGAAATTGGATTCAATCCTTTTAGTTCCAGATTTCCTTATTAGCATACTTGTTTGTTATGAAGTGTTGCAAATATATTACCTTGTTTTTTCT